>JAQFZH010003071.1:0-14701 GCA_034695485.1 Entomobrya nivalis | reverse complement strand
AAGGAAGAGAACGCCCATCTAAATACATGGACTCGTGAAAAATTTGCATATTGGCAACTTATATAAAGTAGATGTAAACTTATATGGTTCAACAAAGCTTGAAAGTTGGTGAAACATTGAAAAGTCTAAACTTACACTTTCGGAGAAACTACGTATGTACATAAATAGTCCCTGTGTTATGTGTGCAAAGCCATTGTCCAATTAATATTTACGTGGCTTACAAAATATGATGGCTTCAGATACACGCGATAATATTCACAGGCTTCTATTCACCAACGCTGGGTTTGTATAGCTTTATATACAAAAACAAATGATGCGAAAAATCATTTATTAAATTATAGTAACTCAAAAAAAACTAGGATCTACTTTTAGAGACTTGTGTATGTACCACTTGCTGACATTTATTGTAGAACAATCGAAGTGTTAAAATAACAACACAACATAAAAACTAGTCTACCAAACAAACAAGCTCCCACGACAAAAATATCACTTTTCTGCGAATCTTCTGGATGTTAAATTTCATCGATCGAATAATTTTTTTTGTTGGTTTATAAACACAATCGCATTATACAAAATATTTAACATGATGAACATCAAGCGTACTATTTACTCAAGGATGCACATGTTTTTAATAGATGTGTACTCAATGGCAGACAAAAGCTTTCTTTCCTGTCTGCTTTTAATTGCTTTTATGGAAATTATGTTTTGATTTCTAATAAAAATTTATTAAATATCCCTGCAAAATATTAAGAGCTATAGTCTATTGCCATTCTGTCGAATTAATTCCGGGTGAGTAGAACAGTAGTACTCCAAAACATGTAAGAAAGCACTTTGATTCGTGTCGATATTAAAACCATTCAACCTTAAAGAAATCGACAACTTTCGTCAAAAATATGCGATGGGATGCATGGCTGATGATTGGACAATGTTTACCATACATTACTGCATTATCCTTATCTTTACTTTACTTGGCTTTTTCATAAAATATGCGTTTTTTGCGTATATGGATTAATACCAGTACTAATTCTTGTAGAGATGGATAAGATTTGGTGCATAATGGTAATGCAATGTGATGGCAATAGCTATTCAACCTTCTTCTTATTCATCTTGAATCTACTTTTCTAGGTTTGGTAGTGAATGTTCAGTCAGTTTGGTTGTAATGAACTCATCAACTTTTTCTCCCCGTCTTGATGCGTACATAAAGAGAGTCATTTAGTGGAATATATTAACCGTTGCGAAGATAGCAGAAGAATGATAAAACTATTGTCTGACTGGATTCCTGGATTTCTTACTTTGCTCAACTTCATCTTATTCTATGCATAAAGACAAATCAAGGTCAACCTGCTTCTAAACTGCTGAGAGATAATATTCCTCTTTTGGGAACTTCCTTTTATTCCCTTTATTGCCAATATGGTATCTATCCAGTCTTCTGATTTCCATCAAAACAGAATATAGCCGTCTTAATAGCTTTTGCTATTTCATTAAGATCAAGATTCCTTATCTCATTAACTTAAATAAGGCTTATAAATATACCCAGAAGTAAAATAAAAAACCATATTTTGCCACTAACGTGAGCGTTTCACTGTTCACTATAGAAAAAAGCTCACTCCACTCCATTTGTTCCTTCTATAAATCTGAAAGAGTAAATCAGGGAAAAAATAATATACGTCACCTCCACCTGTGTGCATCGTGCAAAAGATTTCTTTGCAGTCAACAGAACAACAAGCTACTTGAAATATACAAAAAAATGTATAATTGACAAATTCTTTGTTCGATTTCTTGAGTATGTTGGTAATGGATTTTATTTTGCCCTTTAGGATAGTTGAATTTACCCATTTATTGCTATATGCCTCCTTGTCCCAGTGAACATGCTACTGAATAGCTAGAAGGAATTAGCTTAATTACTTGTGGCATATATGTACTTTGTATACGGATGGATAAAGCGTGGATATTGCATTCTAAGACAGGAAATTCATCATTGTGCCATCAATTCTCAGTGTGATACACGCCACTCGTCCAATGTCAAAGTGAATCTTATTAATGGTTCTCTCCAAACATCCACTACCACACAAAGAACACTAAAACAAGAACATTATACTCACTCATGTCATTCTCACCAAATAAGAAAACTAAGTGAAAATGAGTACAGAGGAGAATTATATGAGCCAGCTTACTGTATGTACTTGCTACTACTTATTATTCACAGAGAAAGAAAAAAAGAACCTTCAAAGCGTGGGCTCGTAGTATTTTTCAGGCTTATTAATTGATCTTGTGACGCTGAGCCGTTCATTTGCAAAAATAAATACAAGAGAAAGTAGAAAAAATCTCGTACATTAAGTCCAAGACTTTTTGGATAAACTCTTATCATACATCCTATTTTTCGATGTGAACATACATTTTAAGTTGAGTATCAAGTTCATGACATCATTGCAAGGCCAAGAAAAATTTGCTTAGCTCACGACTGAAGGTGACCCTCTTCAGATTTAATTTAGATAGGAACTTCTTAAACCATTGGGAATAGGAAACCCAATTTATTCCGTTTGCACGTAGTAACTGCATGTATGTGTGTAAGTACTATATTATTAGGGTTACTGAGTGTCACATTTGGTAGTAGTGTTGTATATAATTTTTGCAAAATATTTAACATCCCTTAAATAGGATTATAAAATTACACTTCAAAGATATTACTAGAATTAGAAATCCCAGACTGTGAGAATGCTAGAATACTTTTATATAGTGCAAAGCACGCACGTGTGAACTCCGAACGGTGTCGCGCAGAATGTCAAAATTTGGAGAGGGAACAATTTTGTATTATTTTTTTTGTAACATTTCCCTATCAATCATTTCATATCGTGTCACCATTGTCATCATGATTTCATTTTGTCCAAAAATATCTCCTGCTTTGCATGCACCCTGTTCCATATTCCATATGTAGCGATGAGTGAAGATATTGAGTCATTAAAGTGAACTTTATACTTGTATTATATTGTGCAAAATGGTACATAAAGTGATGCCATCATTTGCTCATTTTTTTGCAAAACGCCGTTGCGGGAATGATATATTGGATGTAATTTCGGCCTCAGCTTATTTACTTTAATCCAGCTTGAGCAGTATTATGATGATGGAAGGTACTAGTATCCACTACCTGCGCATCAAACATGTGGGGGATGTGCATGACATAACATTTTGTCTTGGTGGTGATATATTTTGCATATGATTAGTGTACCCACATAATGTGCAACTGACTGATCCCTTCTATTATTTTTAGTATAGCATTTCCACACCAGACTTTTAGCATTTGCCACGCATCTGTATGTAATTCATTCATAAGCTGCGTACATATATAGATTTCACTCGCAGTAAAAAAAACTTTCATAACTTCAGTCTCCTCCGAATAACAATCCCTTAATGTGCATGATCCAGATCGTATGGTGGGATTACATTTTGAGTATACAGGAATAACACGTGAGGAAAAATGGAAAATGAAAGCATGTATTGATGATGGATATGTGAATGAAATGAAGCAGTATCAAAAGTCCTAAGTACACACTTTAAACAATCAGTCTTTCCTACATTGACATGATGTGCTGCCTTTGTCTACTCTTTTTTGAGGAATGATACGATACGGTGATATATTTTGCTATAATGCTTCTGTTCAAATTAACTGAATATATTGCTTCTACAAGGAAACATTGCATAATGATTCAGTCTAATTCAATTTGTATGGCATAAGGGAAAACTTACAGTCATCAGCCACTGCGCAGTGAATTTTGGGGGTAATAAGAGACTAGTAAAAATACTCACAAAAAAGGTACTTTATTACAACTTTAATGTTTAGCATATCTTGTACTTGCAATATTTGTGCTTAGGTATGGAATTAAGGTTTATGTGCTCAGATTACATCGGGAAATATCGTGACTAATTCTACTTATGTAATGCAGTGATCCGCTCAAATGGATGTTATGCTCACGCGTTTTTTGCGTAGTAGAGTATAACTAATCCTTCTATAAAATAATAATTCCGTAACAATTTCATGACACCTAAGTCCGGTCGGTCCATGTACATGTATACCTAGCTTGTATACGATTGCTGAAATTTTGCATGTTTTCACTACCTTCATTGAGATCCACTTCAACCCTTTTCACTACCTCTTCCATTTATACAAGTACAAACAAAAGCTGTATGTCATCAAACAATACTGCAAAAAATCGGAAAATCCACAATACGCAAAAAAATGCTACAATGGCCCAAGTTGTTTCGTTACATTCGACTTTAAAAAAGCACCATATTAGGAAGTTGTGTGTCCACAAGTTTGAAGTAGATCCGAACCACAAATTCGCCACATCAAAGAACTTACGAAATGTTATAAGTAAATGACGTGATTATGAAAGGATGGCAATTTGGCTACAAAAACTTGTAACTTTTTTTGAGCAAGGTTTATTGCAGAAGCAGTTAGTTGTGTAGTGTAAGTCTTACTCAGGAACGAAGTCAGGCAGGCGACCACCGATTATTTACATATTTACTATTTGTGGACATAACGCAACAAAAGTAGGGAGGTATAATGAAAAAAAAACGCTGCAATACAATCTAGAGGCAAAAAAAGGATAATCTTTCGAGATGACAGAGTAGAGTGACAGTCACAGCATGGTTAGCAACCACAAACACCATCTCACATTTTTGCTTCCTAAAATCTTGTTCGTTTGTACTTGGCTTCTCTTCTCTGGAGTGTTTTTCAGACATGAGGTAAGCTTCACGCAGACACAAGGAAAATGGTGGTGGTGAATTTTGATGACAGACATGTAGGAAAGAAGTTACATGGACTTTTGAAGCATTGAATGAGAAAACTTACAACGTTATACATACCTACAAATGGATATGTATGTATGTAATTTTAAATGCGTGCCTACCTACTATCGTGTATGGCTATAAAAATATATTAAAGTCATCTTGTTGACATTGAAGTGAAGAGCACTTTGAACAGATAAGGTTTTTTTCCTACTTGAGCCGATGTTATAATAATTGCACAAAATTCTGCATCGCAAGCGAAGCAATGTACGTTATATTCATAAATTCCGGAGAATGTGAAGACAAAAAAAATGATGGGAAAGTCATTATGAGCGATCGTCTTTGTAGGGATAAAAAAGAGAAAGGTTTGAGTTGACAATGAAAAAGTTTTGCATAAAAGTTTTTCACTAAAAATCGAGAGGTGAGGTATGGTTTGACATGCACATTGAAAATAAAGTTCTTTTTGTAATTTAATGTATGCCTGTTGATGTGACATCATTATAGTTATTGAGAAACGACGTCATTGAAGAAAGTCGCTTTTCTCTTTTCCCTTTTGTGTGGGAAGTAGGCGAGCAATACAACAGCAGCCACAAACAAAGATTGTGCTACAGTGTCTTAAAGTAAAAAAAGCACAGATGTATGTATGTATGTATGCGCCTTGTAAACGATGGCTTTTAATGATTCTCTGGAGCAAGAAATCATGTTAAATCGATGTAGAAAAAAGTGAGCTAAACTTGAAGACACAGCTAAAATGTGTCAAAGTTATATTAAATATTACCTCGTCATTCACGCTTCATTATTATTTTTATATCAACTTTATTATTATTTGTTATAATAATGTGGTTAGCAGCATGTGTGTATGTATTATATGATTCAGTTCAGGTAACTTTACAATAGATATTTATAAATTTTATAAGTATACACGTATCTTTCTTTGTGCACGTGGAAACCCTATTTTTCGCTACTCGCCGGCGTGAATGATCTAGTTTAATGATATTGAGTGTCAAAATTTCTTCAGAGGGACAGTTTATGTAGAAGTGAGTTCGAGTTCCCCAGTTGAAAATGATATATGACGCGTTCACCTCCGAGATGTCAAATTTTATAGTGGTTCGGATTCGGATATGCTTGTATGTGCCGTATGCGTGTAAGTGCATGAAGTTGAATGAAAAGAAAGAGTTAACCGCATATTTGCCATACGAAACATTCATAATAAGCCACCCTTCCCGCAATAATATCCGCACAAGACATCAACATGAGTTACAATAATTGAGGCAGTGAATCATTAATAACAAGGATCGTCTGTGAAGAGTAACGATGCGTGTGACAAAATGTGACATTCTCCGCTTACTTGTTTCACGGCACCAACCACGGCAAGCACAGGGCGCAAGTTTTTTGAGGAAACTTAAGTGAGCGAAAAAACTTCGTTGTCACCAGTTGTTGTACAGCCTCTTGCCAACTTCTCCTTTTCATCATATTTTGAATGTATAGGTATTCTACCATTTGCCAATTAAATGCAGAGAGAGGTAAATATATAACCATGCTGAGATTCCGTATAATTTTATATTTTATAACATTCAAAAACAAAAACCGTTCTTTGAGCGAAAATAACCCCTTCCACCGTCAGTCCACTTTTGTCAAAAACAAGTTTCTCGCTTTTCTGTACAACGAAAAGTTGGAAGGATTTTTTTACCCTCCAATATCAACGCACTAAACCATTAAGGTAAACAGTGTATTTTATTGGAACGGGATTTTTTTTTGGGTATTTCGCAATTTATTAGTCTGCTTCGTAGGAAAATATATCCAACACAATACAATCCAAATTGACGAAACCACAAAAGCCAAATCATTAATTAATGGTATAGTGCATTCGCGACTGGAGCACAAGCTAGGTTAAAGCTACACAAAATATAATCAAAGTAAGTTAAAATAAACCTCCACTTATACATATATGGTAACTGATCACGGGAATTCATTATGTGAAACATGGAAATTTCCAAATTATAAAATTTATTTATACGTCATCAATTTATCCTCTCGGGAAAAGCTCTATCGTTGCTCATTTAGAAACTAAAAGAAAACCACGAGACTCAGCCAAGGAAGCATGAAATTGAGGGAAACTATGTATTCATATGAAAACATCCCACCATGTTACATATCAGTTGTTTTAGTGCAATGTCATATTTAAGTTATCATTTCTCTGTATTTCTTTACTTACTATAAAATGTATTAATGGAGTTGTTGTTCGTTTACAGCAAAAAGTATATTTATGATGTACGCTCTACGATGTATTTTTGTAATTCGTAAGAAAAGACTTTAGTCAACACTACAAAGAATGACGGCAAGATCTTTTGAGATAGGAGACAGATTTTTCGCAAGAAATAATTTTACCACTTTTACTCTTTTCCGAAAAAGGATCCATCTCATTTCGGACTAAATTTACGCTCCCGTCAAACTTCAAACGTCTTTAGAGATATTCCTTGAATTCGTACGCTTGAATTGTCATTAAAAGTCAAGAAGTTATCAATTCTATTATGATAGTTCATGTTCAATATTGCGAATAATCGACCAAATGTGTGCCGTATTTTTTTTCTATTAATGTGTAAATTATTATGAGATATGATAGTCTTTCTCGATAAATTTTTGTCGGGTTTTATACTTCTAGAGCAAACAACATTTCTAAGAATAATTAAGAAAGCTGAATCGCAAAAATTAGCATTTAATGTTCGTACGAGATATAAATAATTTTAATAAACAATTTAGTACTGCTTACATAAAATCGAAAGTTTGTGAAGTAAATAAATATATACTTTAAGGACGCACGTTTGGCTCTGTCAATGGTATCATTTAGAATAATTCACTACAGTAATTAATGGCTTTCGAACTAGAACATTAGTTTAAAAGCATGCAGAATATTCTTCACTGTATTCAAGTAGTGTTGTATATATGATAGCAGAGCAATATAAAAATGTCTCAAGGACGTTATGCACATATATCTAAGACATACATACATAGAACGGATTGTGCAGCCATATAAATGTCAAAAAAATATTGGACTTAAAAGTTTCTATCAAGTGTAGCAATTTTGAATTTGAAACCAAAGCGTTTCGTTTAAGCAAAGCATAAAAGTCATATTTTTGTATACCCAATAGAATATGCAGAATCGTAAAAGATGGTTATATAAATATATGCAATAAGAGTCCTAGCGAACGACAACACAAAATTGGAGAAGGTCAATTGAAATCTAAGTGAAGTCTTTCGCATTTCACTTGGCATGAGAACAGTGTTTGTGTATTTACTTAAGGAGTTACCAACACGGCTGAATTGCGTGTCTTTTATCTGTTCCCATTAATCACCGAAAATGTGATCAAGAAGAAAAAGAAACATACAAGATAACCGGTGCATACTCCTCTCAGGGTCATTATTTGTATGTTGTCGCAGTCAGCCCCAACATGCATTTTGATATTGATACGGCACTTATAGTACATGTGTAAATATATTTTACTATTTATATTAGATATATATACCTATATTGAATGCATAATCACTGTATAGTGTGTGGATACAATGTGATTTGGTACGGGCAATTTTTATCAAGCCGAGTGGAATACAAAAACAGAAATCTTTGATGGAGCCAATCTTCTGTAGTTACTTTATCCTTTCATAAACTTTCACCACCAGTGATAATGTTGTTTTTTGGGCATGTTACGTGCATAAAACCCGACATTTGGGTAGGTACGTTACGAGGCCGCTACCACATCACTTCGTAAAGATATAAATGTTATATTTAGGCACACATCATCATCCGAAAGTCCAATTTTTCCTTCATTCCATTCCTTAAAAACGAAATTACGGTTGAGGACGGGTCTAGTCTAAATGCAATGTCAACTTTTCCCAGTACCATTATCTCATATCTCTGCATTATCTGTTTTAGTTTCGTACATAAATACTACTTTTTTCCAGAAAATAAAAAAAGGTTTCAACATAACAAAGCGAATGTATAAACAACATTGGCGAAACATGCACACAAACAATATCCACTGTGTACATTCGTTCTGAGTCATTTCTTAGCTTTCTATCTCCTCGTCTTGTCATCGTAAAGACAAGACAATGGCGTTTCCTCAAAGCTTTGGGTCACTTTCAAGATAAGCATATAAAATTAAAGTGAAACGTAACTGCCAAAATGAATCCATGCAAAAGGGATAGTTTTGGAATGGAAATGTGTGGAGTATAGACCCTATTCTTGTTCTAGGCAGTGAGTCTCTCTGGTCCCGAATTTGAATTGAATCCATCCGTTCTCCTAAAAAACTGTGTTAGTAGTCTGGGATGAAGCTTAGTAGATACAGGAAAACACAAACACGTGGTATGGCCTTTTGTATGGTAGACCATAACATGTTATTTTTCTTCTTCTGTTGCATCGCGTTTTTTTTGCCCGAAACGAAAAGAGTGATCTGAGCTGTGAGAAAAGAAAATGGAATTTGATAATATCTCTTGAATCCGATATATTTGGGTCAGCAGTACGGAATAAACACCACAGGACATGAACAGCGTAGTACGGATAGTATACTGTCAAGCGAATCGCTTTTTTACGATGGGATAGATGCCCTGTTTTAGTGTGATGGAAGAATGTACTATTTCTATCGCAGAATAGCTTTGGTTTATAGATCACGTCATCATATCATGCCAAAGGGGACTTGGGCGTGAGAACAACAATTTTTTTCCAGCTTAATCTTCAACATAAAAAAGGAAACTGAGTCAGGCCAGACGGAATACACGTAGGTAAATGTACGAAACAAGTTCCTGCAGGGGCAAGTCCTCCATGTCCCCTGATATCGGCGGGTGCTGAAGTGATCGGGTTGAAAGAATGTCTATTTTTACAAAAAGGAAACTTTCAAAACAACTAAAGTATCGTGTGTGAAGAGAAATCTTGCTGGGGAGACATTTTCTGAGCGGATTATCCAATTCTTTCTTCGTTTCCTTTTCACTGGCGACATGACAAGCGGGTATAAATAACGCGTTTACATTTAAATGCAGCGTGTGGTCTACAAAAGGTATCAGCCAGATTTTTTATTAAATCGTTGGGTGTGAGAATCAGTATACTGCACTGTCAAACCGTTTTCTCAGATTTATAATATAAAACCAATACGTAAAAAATACATAAATGCATGTGCTCATGTCGTGATTCTTAACTTGTTTTCCTTTATATACTTAGCCTATATGCTCTATGCTATATCAACTGCTTTGTGGTTATACATAAGTTGTATTATAGCAGAGTGTGTAATTTGAAACATGATATTAGCTACTTTGAAGTGGTATCACGCACAAAATTACATGCATGTAAAATCTTCCAAAAAAATGGGACTATACATACTTGAAAATGGAAGTAAACTACAAACTCATCGAATTTCATCATCTTGCAATAAATAAATATTAAATAGCTGTTTTTGCACACACTCAGATTTCGAACTTTTGACTAGAATCCCATGGACAGAGACGTCAAAGAAGATTTTAACTCACTGTGGAAATATCAATGTCGCGACTTGCGACCCAACAGAAGTACATAAGACTACACATTTTATTAAAGTGTTGACACTTTTATTGTGGTTGATTGTACAACTTTGACATATAGATTTCACGACTATTTTGAGATATCCGCAAATAACATCCATTACATTTACATTACACTATTCAAGAGTATTGATTCGCAAAGCATTTGATTTCATTTCAAAGCTTCGAATGTTTCACAAATTGCCAACGAATGATAAAAAATATGTATATAAATTTTCAGAGGTCAATCCATTAACGAAAGCCATACATATACTGTTTACATTGCTCATGTTCGCATTCGCATAGTAAAGAATGGAAACAACTCCATTTCTATGTCTATTTTCGCTTCGACAGTCTTAAAATGAACAAATAAGCTAGTTTCCAATTCCCGATAATCTTATTGTTCCACAGAGACGAAACGGTAACGATGAAAATGCGGCCAATTGAATTGGATTGCCAAACATGAAGATACATATACTATTTTCTGACAATTTAAGTGGCGAGTTTTTCGACTCTATTCTAGTTAGTTCCAGTATAAAAGCTAGAACATTTTCTCCATAGTCAATAGTCTTGACTTGATATTATGTACATAAAATAGAAGCTTTACCCATTTTCTATGAGTTTTACTCGGAAAAAGTAGTTGGTCTGCATCATTTTCACTTTGTCTCAATTTTCGCCACACGTTCATCCCGTTCTGAATACATACATGGGGAACAGTTTTGTGTGTTGAGTAGAGTGACAGCATCAACACAATAGAGTACCATCAGCAAAAAACAGGGTACAACACAATAATACGTGGATGATATAATGTGGCAACTGGCTATAGCTATAATACAGTACAGTGATGATGAAATAACATAATTTTCATGTTTATGTGTGTCCTACATTTTCGAAAACCATCATCATAACATCGTACATTGCCTGAGTTATTAAATGAGAAAACACTTCACTTCACTGTTCATGTAGCTAAATTGATCTTATTTTCTTTCCAAAAAAAAGTGTACCAGGGAAAAAAATGATGGCAATAGTGTTTTGTAAACTGACTGCAAACACTTATTGTAACAATGAATAATTTCAACTCATTTCTTCATATCCGAGGTCAAAACAGTTACGCGACACGACTTTAAATAGACTATAGTCTAGAAAAGAAAATGAGTATGGGATATTATTCACATTGCATTTTAGATGCTCCAGAATGTACAAAAACGAACATGTTCAGAATTGACTGTCATGTGTGCGTCTAGAGATTATATTTGCTAAATGTTTAGAAAGTTAGAGAAACCTCTTTATATCCATTACACATTAAATTGCGTTTTCGGCTAAAGATGTACCTTGGAGAGGCTCTGTCCTTGCGTAACCTACAAAGTGACGATATTTTTTATTGAGAGATTGAGAGTTTCTAGCAATTCAATAGAAACTTCACTCTAAAGGACAATTAGATCAAATGTAATCTATACGTGTAGTGTGTAAAGCATCCACTCAATGATTTTCTAATTTGTGTGCCATGTCATGTCATATCATAAGAGCCAAAGAAGATTTACTGGTAGACATGGGCAAGTGCTTGGACTCTGGCTTGTTGAACAAACAACAATGTTCTCTTTAATTTCATTTATAATAAGTAGGAAATTCTCTTGAGCATAATGTAAATCAGAGATGTGATCAGTGAAACGTAGACCCGGTCCGGACAATGCTTTTTCCTACATAGAACTGTCGCTTTCACTACTTCAGTTTGGTTCCATGCAATCCATTATTTTGTGGGACAATTTGTTTAACCAATAAGTAAAGTCTGTTATGAAGACGTTTGTTAAATGCCCTTTTCAACAATTCGAAATAGCTGTTGATTATAAAACGAAGTATGAGGAAACCTTCAACATACATACAATGCATACATGCATAATACACATAAATGTACATTGTATAACATGAAACATAAATCATGATGATATTTTGCTAAATATGTATATTTATATGTTTTTGTTTTATATGTTGGTACATGTCTCATTCATTCATATTCATACTAGACAAATGCACATTACTTAACCTTTTATACTGCATTTTATATGTGGAATACTATTTTTACTTCCGCATACATCGTAAATCCTTTTTTCCATGTTAATGTTATTTATTTTGCATTTATTTTCAGACTTTGTGGAAACATAGGCTGTTGTGTTGAGAGGATCAAACTTACTACGCATATATTGATGCTGTTGATACCAGTGATCTTTCCTATGTTCCTTGTCATGTGATGTGTCGTCATCGTCAACAGGTTAGTGACACTGCGAAAGTATTATATATTATATGCATTAATAGTGTAATAAACAACTAATTAAGCGTTCAGCATACGACAGAAACACTCCCACTAGTAAACAAATAAATTGGTAAAATGCAAAAAAAAGTAAATTAGATTTTTCGTATAATTTTACACGCTTGACAAAAATGAACCATGACTTCCTCTAAATCGCATATACATATTTGGTATTAACAAGCCAATTAGAAAACATTTCCTGGAGAAGTAAACTTACAATACAATTTATTTATGTCTACTTTGCACAAGATTTTTCATATGGATTTTTATGTATTTTTGTAAAAAATGGAAAGGTCTTTAACATCCAATGTAAATATGAAACATTCACAAGTTGCCTCATCAATTGAGCCATCAAGTTTGTCAATTGCTACTTTTCCAAGTTTTCCAACTTTCTTGCTTTTTTCATACCTTTGATATTAAATGCACACAAGTATATCTCTTTGGACTTCAGTTCTTATCCTATTTGGTTTGCACGCTATGTATGTCATTGCCCTTCAGAGGAAGGAAAAAAATGTATTCATCTTGAAACTTTCACTCTCACCTGACAAGTTAGGTGTACTTGAAACAAGTATACATGCTAGTAAAATGTAAAATCCTCCGAAAGTTACTACAAACGGTCATTCACTTGTATTTTTTTAAATCCAGTAACATGCGTATTTCCGTGATATAGTTCTATAGAAAAACCAACAATAAGTTAATCTTTTTATAAGTTCAATGCTCGTTCATTCTCCATCACTCGTTCCGAAATTGCACATTATGAAGTTATCGGATTTTGTTTCTTTGTTTCCATGAATTGCTTTATTCACAGACTTAGACTTACTGAATATAATGCTTAATTCACATGTTTACATCCAGTGAATTGTTTGTAATATATTGTACTCAGAACCAATCTCCAACTACGCAGGACGCTAACAATTAACAAAGCCAGAAAAAAACATATTATTTTCATGTCCTTATTGTCTCCTTGAATTTTTTATATATCTCTGCCTAGTCGACAGAAAATAAGTTTCGCAAATAATTACTTTCTAAGTTCATATGAACAACAACATGTGCCCTTCCTCATTTTTCAGCCTGGGTTAAGCATAAGTTATGATAAATATTGTATACATTTTAATAGAATGATGTACGGTTTGACTTAAACATGATATCTTTTTTATACTGATTGTATGAAGCACTAGAAATGTGTAGGAGCAAATGGGACAATAACATAAACAGTTTTTTTAAACAGAAAAAGAGAAGGAAAACAATATTTTGTACATATGTGCATCAATATCAAGTACAATATTCAAGGCAAGATATACAGAAGGGGAGATGAGGTTTTGGAGAAAGTATCATAAATAAAAATGACATGAACATCGAAGAAAACGTACAGTTTGTTTTTGTTTTTGTGACTGGTGAGAACACCTTGACAAATGAACTTAAAAAGATTTGTATTGCAAGTTTACCTGAAATCCCAATCTTATATACAAATCTAAAACAAACAACTTTTTTCTCTATAAGTTTTTGCATGGAAATTTTCTCCATTGTGAGTGTTTAGCTAGTAAGAAATCATGACAAATTAAAAACGACAAGCATTTTGTTCGTCTTTTTGGCTTCATTCCACGAACCACCTCGTTTGTTTGGGAACGTCGACCTCCCGTATAATTTATAGTGAAAGAATTAGACGCATTGTTTTGGAAAAGAGTTTATTGCATCGTTTTTAAAAATTCGATCACAAGCAAAAAAAAGCTATCAAATTTTAAAGTATCAGGGCCCATTTTGTAAGTTATGGGATTGTAATGTGAAAATCGTAGTAAGTGGTGAAAGCTGCGTATTTAGTTCACCTGGTGCTGGTCTTGGTCTGCCCATATATTTGCTCGAACCCTGTGAACCTATTTCAACTGTACTAGATATACAGGTATTATAAAAGAGATTACCGCGGAATTTCGTCCAGATAGTGTAAAAGAAAATATTGAGTTTCTTTTGAAACTACCCTTCCTAGGTCGGATGGCAAGCACGGCAGGTGAGTGCGGTTTGACCAGAACTCGTAAGATCTCTGAAGTTAAGCAACGCACTCTCGCCGAAGCA
>JAQFZH010003070.1:0-14703 GCA_034695485.1 Entomobrya nivalis | reverse complement strand
ACACCAAAAGACTAGCAGACAAGATCAGTTTCATCATATATAACAAAGTCGCTTTTTTGCTTTTCCCTAACCAAAATATCCTATTTTTTCCAGAATTCTTATGTCATATTTTTATTTTACTTTTGAAAGAACCAAGAAACCTTTGTTTACTTACTTATTTGTAATGTTACCGCTAAAACGAATAGTAAAAACAGTTTATTTTAGAATAAAGAACGAAAAAAGATGTAATACAGCTAAAAACTATTCTAAAACGAAATTACTATGTTGTCTGCTTGTGCAATATTATGGAAGATCAGCAAAAAGAGCAGTATTCTCATTTCTTCTATTTCTTTTAAAAAGATGGTAAGAGACATAACGAAAACCAACTTGGTGAATGACTACAGTACATAAACCATGGTTTTTCCATGCACGAGCACGAACACACCATTTTCTGTTGCTCACTGATCTTCTCTTCTGTCATTCATATTCCCTTAATTTTTTATTCACACACAAAACATGCCTTAAAATCCATCGTTAATGGCTTTGGCATGTTTTCTTATTCATTCGAGAAGCCTCTTGATGGAACCGAAAGATTGGATGATATTACGAACATTGTGTTGAGCCCCTTATTCTATTCGTTCGAGATAAAAAGAAAACACCAAGTATAAAAAATTGACTGACATATGCAATTCCTCTCAGCAAAATTGCTATAGAGTGTACACAAGTTGCACTAAAGGACTTATTTTTGTATTCTTCAGATATAACAATTATCGGTTTGCTTGTGAAAGCGACATTGGAACGACCTTGGTAAAGTACTCATCAATGTTCGAATGAATTGTGCAACCCCACGAAGCATAAATCATGACCATCTGTGGAGAAGCAAATCACATCCCCATTTACCTAACGCACAAGCGTTGATAATACAACGACATGTGTACAATATATTCTATGTTACATACTACTGCAAATGCAGAGGCTCAATTCTATCAAGTATGATTCTTGGTTTCGTTGCGTTGATGTTATATTTTTTACATTTGTTTTCCATCATCTGCAATGCAATGTTACTTTAGTTTGATCGTTCCAACAATATGTAAGAAGAGGACCTATGACCATGATAAGGATGAAACCCTTGTTAGAGATTTGCTAAATGGTATAGTATGTCGCATATGACTATAAAATATATGTACATATGTTCATGCATATACTCATTCACTGAGGCTCCTCTGGTATTTTATTATTACTATTGCACAAAAAAGCACGGGAATTCGGGTAATAACATTACGAATAAGAGAGCGCTTTCCTTACTGGACAAAATGTGAAAATGCTGAAATGTTGGGAATGAAATAAGAAATAAGTATATAAAATGAAAATACAAAAAAATACGTACAAACATGCTTGCCTTTTTACTGCACTGTTGTAGAACGACAACAGGACATGTTCTAAATGGGAAAAAAGGCAGCAACAGCAAGAAGCACTAGTGATGGCGACGAGGTCGAAACAGACAAGAAATAGAATTGAACAGAGAAATGTAGTAGAAACGGTGGCGGCGGTGGTAAGAGAGAAGAGGGAATGGGATGGAGTTAATATATCACGGGACTCTAACGTTGTCCATGACAGACTGAATGGCTCTTGCGGGCCTACAACTTCCCTTGGAAAAGGAGAAAATTCGAGGGGGGCCAGAATCCATACTGCATCCGTGTAGATATAAGCAGAAAAATAGTATATGCTTTCATGATGTAGCTTTCATATCCACAATCCGTACCACCACTAACTTCCATCGAATAATTTCCCTTGTTTATATTTTGTATTGCACTACAGAACAATGCCATAACATTTACTCTCTGCTTTCTAAGTTGAAGATTTGCTAAAAATCATTTTATATGGCTTTACGAGATACGAGAGAACATTGGTGTTATTTTTTTAAACTGGTGAGCATATTTCTGAAATTATCATCATCTGCCGCCCCGGTTGGTTGGTGAGCGCAATATAAAAGCACAATAAACTATTTTCAACGTCAACCAAAAGTCAGGCAAGTCACACATGTTACTGTCAAATGTATTGCCACGTTATACCAAATTCCAACCGTTGGTTTTGCGAAAAAAACAGAAATATGTAAAAGTGCCCACCTTTTTCCAATACTTTTATGAAAATTTCAGGCTATCACTATGCAGAACAATAGATTTCACAAGACTCAGTTTACGGCAAATCTACAGTATATCATATCATAAGAGTATTGCGAAAGAGAAGATAGGTAATATGACTGTTGCTGGAAGGCAACTTGGATATTTTGAACAGGAGAGGCACACACACAAAATTTCTTTATTTTCTGACAGGTTACCACAAAGAGGCTTTTCAGTTATCATGTTTAAATCAAGGAAACTGTCAAATTAGACTTGAGCAAAATTATGTTCCATGATTAAATAGCATTTTATTTAGAAAACACTTACACAAAGGAATCGTCATTTATCTTGAGATGAAATGAAGTGAAATATATTTTTTCAATTTTCTAAATGGAAATTTAACAAACTGTTGTAGAAAATTCGGTCACTTAATATTTAACTTAATAATTCAAAGGAATAAACGAATAAACATTCCTTCACTGGAAATTCTTGAGATGACCTTACCATTATCAAGAAACAAAACCGTTAACGAATAAAAGCAGACATTATTCAAAGAAGGGAACAAATTGTCTAAATAAACTACTACAATAAGATATTTCTTCTCTTATGACTATGCATGACTGCTTGACTCCAGGAAAAAATATTCATCATTTGCTTTCAGCGTTTAGTATGGTAGCACTATAGGTCGACAGACTTCACGTTAACAAGTTCTCATCGTCCTCATCAACGTTAATATAATCAAAGTCATCATCGTCTTTACAAAAAGCAACAACTTTTGTGTAAAGGGTTAAATGAATTTATACTTGCGCTAACGGGGCTCTGTGCTGTTGATGACGATCATGACGTTGTTACTTGTTACGAAGTGATTCAAGTTGTAGTACGACTAATCGAAGAAATACACAGACACACAGCAGTGGAGCTTCTGATCCCTGATGATAATGCAATGAATCAGTGTCAAAAATCCTTTCATAAGCGACTCAAATCAAAATCTACACACCGGAGTTTTACATCCATATAAATACAGATTCATTACTTTGAAGTGTACAGTACCTTCTCCTCACCACCGCCATTCATTTCCAACAACAGGAGAAAGAAAAGAGGAAAAGGCCGATTCCCTCTTATTCTAGTCAGTTAAGGAAGTAATAAAATTCAACTTATATAAGTAGTACGCTTGAGCTGTGCCTCTGCTATCTGTTGAGCCATGTCAAGTCATGTCAGTTTAAGTTATTCCCTCTTTGCTAACAAGCCTTGACTTTGATTGCTCTCTCTCTCTCTCGCTGTCTTCTCTTTTCCTATATTCTGCGGATAATAATTTTGTTTTCCTTACAATCCAATTTATATATTTATATTCATATTCAACATTATATTTTGAAAGTCAGTCAAACAGAGTTACTATATCTAATTTTTTTGTGCTCTAAGATTTGGTACCAATATACGCGGTTTAAAAACGACATAACAAAGATTACTTGATTCCGTATCAAGAATATCATATTCAGATACAGCCAAACCGAAATATGCAAGAGAAATACTTCAACGGATGTATGCCGATAGATTCAGTATAAAAAATCTGATATTCGTTTTCCCCTTTTTGCGTTCTGCTTGATGATGAATTATTAGCCCTTTATACTCACTAATTAATAAACACAAAAATACCGCTTGAATTCAATGTTTATGATGTAAAAAAAGATCGTGTGCTCTCTGCGTTTTTTGAGCAATCTTTCCTCTTAGCATATTACTATTGTATCTTTAATTTATATATTTAATAAGAGGATTAGCTCATCATCTTTCAAGAAATTTCTTTGTGAACAGAGAAAAGGTTCTTTGTGAACTTCATTTTTCTGTATTGCCCCCAGGTGCTCTCATCACACAATCATTGATTATAGTACGTGTACAAAGATTTGATATATGTAGCTCTTCCTTCGGATTGGGCTTTCATCCATCGTCAAAAAAAAATGTTGAGAAAATATGAAATATAATGATGATGCATAGCTTTCATAACCTACTGTAACGAGTTGTTTCAATATGTAACGCTGCATAACTCATTATTATAAATATGTTCTTTTAATTATTTCCCTAAACTCTGTATAACCTAATATTTTATGATTATTGTCACAATTGCCAGGATTAACAACTATCTTAACTATAATTAAAATTGAGTCATCACCCTTACCGGCTGCCTTCTTGGCTGCGTAAAGGTTAGCTTCTTCCTGAGCTTTTCCGATGTTTTTCTTGTATCTAATTCTCTTATTGCCGAACCAATTGGATACCTAGAAAAATTAAAGAACAAAATTTAACGTTAGATGAGAGAACTGTGAAAGCTTCATAATTCGCGGAAATTTTCAACAAAGTTGTATTGTTCAACTTACTTGAGAGACGGTTATACCACATTTTCTGGCAAGTTCCTCTTTGGCTTCTTCAGATGGGTAAGGATTACTCAGGTGTGAGTAAAAATATTCGTTGAGGATCTCTGAGGCTTGTTTGCTAAAGTTACGTCTCTTTCTCCTGTTCATGAAAAGAAAAAAATAAACATTTCAATAAGGAATCATCATAAAACATCAGCAGGCCATAATACCAAACCAAACCACACATAATCTGAAGAGAAAGCATTTTTATCACTGTTATCTGGACTCATGAAAATGATGATGATGACTTGGTAAATGTGAAATTTGTTTGTAGAAGGTGACTCTACCATGACTCAAGCGCTTATAGAAATTTGTCAACAAACGGGGAATCCGATGACTGTCAAAGCTCAATGGAATAATATAATGTTCACCACATGAAGTTCTAAAAGCTCGTGCTGTGACGGTAGTGACGGCAGATGATGCCAATAGGCGGTGCTAACATAGGTATATAAGAAACCCACAAAATCTACATCGTTTACTGCCATTTCCCTTGCCCTTACATTCCTTTTTCATACTGCTTTAAAAGTGTAAAGGAGACAAAAAGAGCATGAAGAAACGTATGACATAAAACGGCCATGAGTACCACAAATATTCAGCAATAACCACAACGGATTAAGAAAATGTGCCGTCATGGGGGGATTATAGTCCATTATTAACATCATGGAATGTCTTTATTGCTCAGTCATTCCACTCATTCAGCTCATTTCACAACCTCCAAAACGTGTTGTGAGGCAATGAACCAACCTTATTCTCAAGAACTCAAAAAAAGTGAAGAACTGTAAAATGTGTACCGGATAAGAAGAGTGTTTTATTTAGCCACCGATCCACCTCCACCTCTACCACCAACTTTATTTCTCTGTCAGGTATTTTCACACACGTATCAATCATATGAGTGTGTGTTGATCTCTTGTCGAATGTTTAATTATTGATGAAGGAAGTCATAGAAAACGAATTCTTTAGCAGAGTTTATTAAGTATTTATTTACAGCCTTTCTTTGCCGTCCTGGTTTTACTCACGTAGATCGAAAAACTTGGGCAAGGAAAGTGGAAAGCATGCAACCTAGGAATGTGCACTAGCGGTCTAAGCACATTACCAGAAAATAGTTAATTATGGAGGTAATAAAAAGTAATTGTTCCTTGTCGGCAACATTTGTACCGTAGATGTGGCGGCGGCGGTAGTGGAAATGGGCAACAACGTTAGAACGTGAAGCTCTGTGAAATGCGTAGAACGAAAAACTCTTTTGCTTTTCATCTGAAGCACAATTTTCTCTTGACTGCGTGTCTACTGACGGAGTGCTGGGATATGGATACTAAATATATACCTTCAACATACACTCATATGTATGAACGAATGACATTACTACATTTTCCAACAACCAAAGAGTCAAGTGGTTTTCGTCACAGTCGGGAGGCGCAGCAGTCCTGCGGTTAGAGTGTCCATTTCGAGTAGAGAATAGAAACAGAGAAAATTGTAAGGCAGCTAAAATTTAGGTTTCAAGCAAGTATTATATTATTATATGGCTCGTGGTGCAAAACTTAAATTGAAGAGAGAGAATACATATGACAAACGGAAGAGGTGTATAAGGAAGAAACCACCACCGACAAAAACCAAACCTAAACCCATTTCCATCCATTCATGATGCACAAACACACCATCCCATCAAATATAATATGCATACAACACAAGTACACTGAGTACGAGGTGGAGTCGTTACATGAATTCATTTCTTTTCTTCAATATCAGTAGCAAAAGCTAGAAACCAAACTGAAACATGGTTTTCTCCACGACCACTTCATGACTTCTATGTCGCACGGTCACTTTCCCATGCATTGCATGTGTAAGTAAAACTGAAGTTATTCGTTTTGTATAGCCTTCAGGTATCGTTTGAAAAGTGGTGAAACTTTGTATAGAAAATGAAAAATTCAAGGTATCAACTGGACCAACCAAAAACTTTCGTGGAATTTGAAGAGTTATGTAAAAGATTCATGATGTTATCCCCTTCCCCATAACATGGTAACTCTATCTTCCATTCTATCAAAGTGAACAATGAAGACATATCAGAAATTCACTCAGACTTGACAAGGTCTACCTTCATGTAATTTCACCGTTACAAAAACTTCAGTTCAAAGATCCGTAATTAATTATTGAAAAACTAATAAATACATAATAATGGGAGAAACTTTTATATTTTTATACTTTTTTCAACATTTTCATTTGTCTAGTTATCTTTACTCTAATTATATCTTCTGTTTGCCAAAGAAAATACAATTCAACATAAGCAGCTGTTGGAAACAAACATTTTTTTCCTCTTTGCTAAATATAAGAAGAAAAAGTTGAACATGTGAAACTTTCTTATCTGTCTTCCAGTTTTTCTCTTCTCTAGAAGAGTTTTTTTCTTGTGGAAAAGTAGTCAAATCCCAGAGGAACATCAAAAAAGAAAATTCAAGACACTTTCCCAACTCTCACACAACCCCACCAACCCCATCACTTCTGCCCCTTTACCCTCTACCACAGAAATCGTGGGCACTGTATACACTTTGTACACTTTTACTTAAATATTCTAGCAAACCCATTATAATTTGATTACTTTCACGTTGTCCTAATTAACAAAGAATATATTATGGTTATTTGCGAGCTACATAAGTTGTACTAAGAGGGAGAGCACGCAAGTTTTTTCTTCCTTATTTCTCTTGTAAAAAGTTATCGCGATGCATGGCATTTATATAAATTGTGAGAGAGGCAGATAGAGAGAGAGAAAGTACGAGACAAGTATTTCAGCTGGGAAAGAAAAAGGAAAGCTGATAAACTCATAATTATATTTTATTACAGTTAATTGACTCCATTTTTTGAGTGACAATAATTTGGAAAATGACAAAAGAAAGGAAGAGCGAGAATGAAGAGAGGAGGAAAAGTAAAGCATCAAGTAAACATATTTATATGCACGGCTGCTTGCATTATTCAAGAACATGAGTCTCACAAGAGCCATCAGCATCATCATCATGATCGCAGTTAACGTTCTGTCTAGTAAATCGAATGACATGAGAACCTGTGACACTTATTAACAAATATGCAGATGAGTAATTATTACTACTATCAGCACCTTCATTCAAGCATATTATTATGCGTAAAGAACACTAAGCGACTATTATTATGAGGATGATGTGATCATAATGATGGTGATGGTGACGAACAAAGTAAAAAAAATCGTTTTAGCATCATTCACAGTCTGTAACAAAATGATGTTAAACCGCCTTTTGTTGAGGATGTCTCCTCAAAACATATTATACTAGAAGAGGCGAAAATCAGCCTACAGCTTTTTTAAACTCAATTAACTTCAAAAATTACTTGAGAAATCATCCGACGTAATGCCATTCTCTTTTGAAGAGAAGACATCCGGCGGATAAGTGTCTTTCGTTTTTTTTGAATGGAGGATTTAAATAAAAACTTGTTGTGCTCTTGGGAAGCTAACACTATTATAAATGAGAATACATACATGAATGACTCCACTTGTACATATGCGATAAAGAGAGAGGTGAGAAGTGAAAACGATTTCTACCTATTTGGAACTTTATATATGAAAAACCTCTTGAAGAAAATAGATGCATGTTTTGAAAAACGATTGAAAATGCTACTAATGGGAATAAAAATTCCTTCTCATATGTATGTACGTATATGAGCATTTTTGTTGTGCCGAGTGCACAGCAACAACAGACAACAGATATTATTCGCAGGGAAAGTTATTGGTGTGATGATACGATGATGCTGTGCGAGTGGAGTAGACATGAATATAATGGGGATATTATGGTATGGAATGTTTTTTCGTGATGCGTGATGGTGTAAAGGAAAGAGAGGTAGATGAAGAGGAACGACTCTGCTCTAGTCAAGTATGTATGTTGGCGTGGTGCAGAAGGTAATGTCCCGAACAAGAGCTTCTATTGAAAAGTCAACCGTGCAGAAAATCCTTTTTTGACGGGAGTCAATTCAAATTTTCATTCTTGTCAACTCATCTCACTCCTCACTTTTTTTCTTTCTCCTGACGAGCACCCAACGCTATAACGCTAGATCTACAAGGCGGGAATGTCATAGTATGCCACTGCCACTATTCACTCACTACACTATATGCTCAATATCTCCTACTTTTCGGGCTAGTGAAAGGTTAAAATCATGTTTGGAGCAATAACGATAATAATAGTAATAATAATAACGCTTATAGGCTCAAAAAATTGTTATAACTTACCTCTCTCTTTCACCCTTTTAGTTCTTATCATTCTTGTTGGAAAAGTATATTTTTAACCCAATCAACATCATTAATCCCATTTTCAAGGAATATGATTTAAAAAAGACTTATATGCTAACTCTGACTGAATGAAAAATTAAATTAGACGATGAAGCAACAGGAGTTTCTATTGTAAATTTAATGTTCAAAGTGTAGCATTTTTGTACGGAGGGTGAAATAATCAGACTTTATAAAGAAATTACGATTTTGGAAATCTCCGTTTCAATTTTATTTAGCATTGGTACGAGACAAATTTCATATATAAGTTAAATATGAACTTGTATACATATTATATATGAGCCAATGCGTATAGCTTGTAATAAAAAAATGTATTGTGATGTTTGATTTGAAGTGTGCAAGAAGTGACTTCATCGAATAAAAAGGAAACAAGATTAGAATTGTCCTGTCAAATTGAATAAAGGGAGATTTCATCAAGTGACCAAGCAAACGAGTGGAAATTGAGCTATTATATTAATGTCGAACATCCATCCATGTGATATTATATTATGTTGGCAAAAAACCAGGGTGTGAGAGAGTGTGTTTAAGTGGGCAAGTAAAAGAACCAGTAGTGAAGGTGCACAGGCAGGGTCGATTTTGAGATTCCAACTAAAAAATGTATGTTCCACCCAAAGAAGGGTGATGTAAATGGGAAAGAGAAAACAAAGTAATCATAATATCCAGTGCATTTTAGCTTTGCGTTTCTCCCATTGCATTTGATGAACAAAGCTTGTAGTTTTTTCTCTGAATATTATGTCCTGATCATTCACATACACACATCTATTTTTTCGATGCACACGCACATGATCTCTCTAAGGAAATAAGATATATGGCAAAATGTAGAAGGGGAAAAGGAAAACGAGAAGATAAGGATATCGCGGGATGAAAAAAGAGCAAGAAAAAGAGCAGCGGGGATCCAACTCCTGCTGACAGCTCAGACATGTATGGACTTACAGACACCTCATCATACGAAATACTCGGATGACGAATATCGTTGAAAAAATCTGTCGAAAACACGGCAACTTCAAATTTTCTATTTTTGTGCTCATGTTATTATACAACATACCATTTTATCATTTTAAGAAAATACTTTTAATGCTTTTGCTTTGTAAGGATTAATTCATTGATGTAATAGATCTGATGTATAAGATTTTGCCACAAGTTATAAAACATTCTTCCAAAAATTGTAAACCTGGAATGAATTTGGTATGTATTCCCATGAATCACAGCATGACCTAAAAATCCAACTGTGAGTAGTATGTTTTGAATAATATGCTGTATTGCTACATCCAATCATATGATATCTACAACCTAACTCAATTTAATAACAGGCAACAATACCCAGATAGCCTATTGTTACTCTATGCACACCATGAACTAATTTGATTCAGAAATTGTTTCCACCAGAATAACGTTATATTATGATTCAGATTGTACTTTTCTCGTAAGCAATTTTTTCCATGAATGCTATGTTGTATTTTTCATATTTTGATTTTGAATAAATAAAATTCTACTTGCTTCTTGATGATTCATACATGCATGTAAAAATCATACCTTGTATAAAGTTGCATATTTTGTGAATGCACAATTTCTCGCTAAACTTGACTGCGGCATGTTATTACAACTTGCGTTGATTAGATCCCCCATTCTGTACACTTTTGTTAGTAAAAATTCTACAAGTTTTGAATAGAGAGCATGTCAGCAGGCGTTCTGTGGCTTCCATTCACAGTCACAATTTTCGTGATGAACTCATATTCAAAAAAATGAGAAATAGTTTGGTATGCGCAGCAGACAAGTTATAATCAGAAAGGAAGGCATTTTTATATCATAATCATCTCACACACATACGGAATATTCTTCTCTGTAATAAGATGGCCGTGCATGAAATAGCCTTAATTCATTTTTATCACAAGAATATCATAAGGACACAGCAAAACATGGAATAAATTTCGGCGAGAGTTATATTACATTGTTTGCAGTACAACTAGCAAGATATGTGTATATAGCAAGTTGGCGTTCATGCATGGTTGCCCATTTGCTCACTGTGATGCTGCTGAGATTTGATGTGATATAATCCCACACGGCGACTGATTGTAATCTACCCACGAACCAACAACATCGCAACAGAGAGAGAGAGAGAGAGAGAGAGAAATAAATGGACATAGAGAAGGAGACGAGAAATAGAAAAAAAGAGGATTGACAATAATAACAACAGCGACGAGAGGAGAGGAGAAACGAAGACATATTTGGACTACTAACGAACAAGTATAATAATATGAATGTATATACATATACCATACTCATTTGTGGGGATCATTATATTAATTTTTTTATAAGCATTTCGGTCACCACGTTATATGATGACTTTTGTACTTTGTAGTGGTCAGCAGACAAAACAAGATGGTGAAATATGATGAAAACTATGGGCGATGAATCTACTTGGGTAGGACTCTAAATAATAAGCCGTTTTTGTATGCATCGAGCACCAACAATGAAGCTTGTTCACATCACCAAAAAAAATTCTCTTGCATACTCATTTTGAATCCTGATATGAAACCGACGAAACATATTTGGTGTGAAGATGTACAGAGATATCATTGGTAAAATGCAAAAGTGTGTTTGCATCCTGTTCCCTCCATCTTATGACATCCGTACTTTTTCGTATACAATCAAATTGATAACTCAATCGAAGCTAATCAATTCAGTACCCCCGTCGTGGCTACCTTATTTATATTAAATGTACTGGAATTGGAACTTGGCTCGTCAAAATTTATTTTCGTAAAGGATTAAATAATCTCACCTTCACAGATATACACCTTGTTGTGGTAATAATAAAATTTCACTACTGTAACGCAGCTGAGGTTCATTACAAGAAAAGTTCTTGGTAGAAAATTGACAAGGATGATTGTTCGTTTGAAACAAGGTTTGGATTAACTACCAGACAATGTTTTTATTTGTATTTTTACTGGTTCTAGGATGCAACTGCTGTAATAAAAATAGTTGATCGTATTTTATATAGAAAATATGGATAATGATTCATATAAACATATCTGTATGTACATCTGATGGCATCATACATCGTATCGTATAAACCATGATTGGATCTTTTAATGAGCCGGTTTTCGCCCCAACGCGTGTAACGCAAGGTATGATTTACAAGCTGTTATTCCAATCATAAATCTTGTGGGGAACCTTTCTACAATTTCTATATTTGATATCTTGCAATTTAAACTACAAGATATTTTCAAGTAGCAGCTCGACTGAAGTCATCATCATCATTGTGCACTTGGCCGTCTTTAGGCACGGATTTTATTTTTTATACAAAATCGTAAGATATTTTTTCTTTATATTTACTATCTGCTTACCTGGCATCGAGGAAACGTGATCGCAGGATCATGACAGCTTCACAAGTGCTCTGTTTCAGCTGCATTTGGATTGATGAGAATTTTTTATGAATGATTTGAACCATTCTTTCTATTTCTTTTGGTGTGATTGGTCTGGTACGACTCTGTTCACGGAGGAGGTTCATCACGTGGGTTGTGAACTCGTTACAAGCCTGCAATAAAAATACGTATACATTATTAGCTGGATTTGTTGAATGCAAGTTTATTAATTAGCAACTCAGTGTTTGAAATTTATTACTTGTAAATCTTTATTCAAATATCCATTATTCATCACAATGCCCCAATTTGTAAGTTACTCATTAACGCACACCATTATATTATAACTTCAAGCGTTATCAAAATACACACAAAAAAGTTTACAAAACGGATTGATAAAAGCAAGATTGGTTTTATGTTCATCGTATACAAAAATCCTGACGACTACAAAGAAATGAAACTAGAGTAAAGTAAAAAGCAGAGAGGAAGGGAAAGATACATAATAGATGTAATTGAAGTGTGAAAATTCAAGACGTGACTTTCATCGGCAATCTCGACTTTATGAGCATCTAGTGTCTATGATGTACAGACTACAGCAGCATCAGCACAGTAGTGTACCGTGTGCATGTACATACCATAGAAAACATAATAGCCATATTGGTGGTATACCTTCCAAAAGAAAAATGAGAAACCCCTATGCACACTTTCACTTGAATCCATCCCATAAAGCACAGTCAACAGTGTAGTGTTGGTAGAGAGTGCGATAGGGTAAATACAAAGAAAGCCTTGTCTTGTTTGCTGAATCCAAAATCGAATTTTGGAAAACTCGGAAAAACATTGTAACACATTTTAAGTACATGAAACAAAAATGCGTACGTCTGTATTTTCTAACATTTCTCCTTATACCCAGATTCTTGAGATCCTTCTTTTAATTCATGTATAAAAAGTTCCTGGAGACCTATCCCCCATTTTCTTCTCTTATTTCTAGACTATTGTTTCAGAAAAAGTATCCTTCCGCAACTGCAGGTAGCCCGGTTCTGTAAACCGGCACGCGTTTTTTCCATAGCCTTTCTAGCTGCTCATTTACACTCACTCAAGCGGTCATGGACGATAAAGAAAGTATTTTTCAAGAGTGTAAGTATATGTCTGGATAAAAGATTACGTGTGAATAATATTAATATATGAGCCACTCGAAGGTTAAATATTCCAAGAAAACAACAAACGTAACAGATGTTTTTTTTATATAACTTAGCACAATGAACTTAAAGAAACTATATAAAAAATACTAAGAACAGTTCAACCAAAGTCATCATCCAGAAAGCGTGAAACAAGAACAGACTTTTTAAAAGATAATCATCCATGTATACTGTTTAAGAGTACATGTAGATAAAGCAATAAGGGCCACATGCAATACTGTTTAGGAATTTTTAATTGAGAGTAGAAGACTTGCAGTGGGAGTTTATAAATGCTCCTCTTTTAACTTAATGGTCTTGTCATGATCTGAATTTAGATTATTTTATTTCAACGACACCGCTGCCGCTTCACTGTGGCCATAATTTTTTCATTCTTTTAAGACCACATTCACATTTTTACTTCGCAAAATATCGTTGAGTAGACCGACATTTCTTGCAAATCGAAAATTTAAACAAAGTATAGTAAACACTTACGGATGTCTCTAAAAAATGTGTGTACTATAGATACACATGAACTTGCTACTCTAAATCGATATTTCGTGTTTCCAAAGTGTATCCATTCCATTTTCTCATATAAATCAAACTAATTTCACCAAAGTGAGTGTTATTAAAGCTATGGAAAGGCATGAAACGCATCAACAGTCACACTTTCGGTTTCAGCTAGTTTCTTTCCCTTCTTCCATTTCCTTCATCATTCTCATCGTCTCATGTTTTTTCTTTCGCTTTTCATCCTAGTAATCTACAGTTTTTTTTTTCATTTCGTCATTCGTTCTCTCTCCGTCCCCTCAACTCAATCAAGGGTAGAAGTAGAAGACGTACAGATACGACGAGTAGTAGCGCAAAATAAAATACTAAGAGGAAAAACTAGGAGGGGTGTTTTTTTCTCGTGCGACACAACCGAAGTTACTAAGCTTCTTCATTGGAGGAAACATCTCTGACTCTGCACAAATTCATCGGTTTAAAAAGAGTCCAAATTATTTCCCTTCTCCAAGCAAGTCAGTATCTCAGTCAGCCCTCAACTCCATATAGAGTTAAGAATAGTTCAGGTTGCTTCAAACTGATGATGATCGTCATGATACGAGAATGCTTTTGACGACGAGAACGATCATGATGATACACGGATAATAAGACAAAGTGAACTCTTGAAAAGTTCCAACTTGTTCGTCTCTCTCTACAACTACTCATCTAAGTCAGTCACTAATGGGCACAGTAAAAGTGTACGGACAACCATATTATTATTACACGAGCAATGAATAACAGTCTTTTTGCCTTTGTTGTTTTCATCCTCCAGACAAAAAATTGTCTATTTTTGTGTCAGATACTTTCTTCTTTTCTTCTTCTTCAATTTATTGTACA
>JAQFZH010003069.1:0-14704 GCA_034695485.1 Entomobrya nivalis | reverse complement strand
GTATTGATTCAATTGGAAAGTTGGCTTGGAACCAGTGGTGTTAACTTTGGAACTAGTGGCCATAGTTCCAGAGGCAACTTGACTACCAGTGTTGCTTCCGTGCTTAAACAAAGAATAAAATAACAAGTTATGTAATGTATGCCAACACAATAAATTGTACTAGAATTCCCGTCTCAATATATTTATTCAATATTTTACCATGTTTGATGAAGCGGAACCAGTCGGCAACTGTGATGTCCTTGTTGAGGTTAATGGGACGTTAGAAGTTCCCACAGAATTAACCCGGTTTTGTCGATTTAAAGTAGTACTGGCCCTATGAGATGCTATTACTGATAAAAGATCACCACTTGAATTTATGGTAGTCGAGGAATATTTCTGAACGTAGTTTTTGAAAAATTCTTCAAAATCGTCTACAGACCCCATGGCTATAAAATCCAATTAAAGTTATGGACGTTTGTATAAAATAAATATTGGATTGAAAATTAGAAAATCAATTATATTTTACTAAATTGATTTACTCGTTCACAGAGAACAACTTCACTTGCTCCAGCATACAAAACGTGCTCGACCAGATTTACTTGCACGTTTGATGTATATCCTTGTCTTGCAGTAACTTCTTTTCACTTTGGGTGAAAAGTGTTCGTATACTTGCACTGACGATGAGTCCAGTCCAGATGACGAAACAAATACGTTTATGAAATGAATGGTTGAGATTACCAAAACGACAGCATACTCAGATTAAGCCTTGTATGTACTCCTTGGGTGTATTCAACACAAGGCCAAGTATATATTTAAACGTATAGAAAGCTACAAAAAAAATTGGCCAGCAACTTCATATATTTTATATATACTTCATATAAGATTAAAGAATGTATGTATGTAATATCCCATCTAAATCTTTTCGATAAGTATGAAAGCAAAGATGTTATCCAATGTAGGTTTCTGACTTGCTCCGTATCAAAATGTATACATATCCCTATCCTCATATTGCCAAACATAGTTTTCATTTGTGTGGTTTAGAAGTTTTAGTATATGTATTATGTATCTCGTCATAAGGATAAGGATTTACAAAATGTGATTTGGTTGGTAGGCTAAATGAATTCACGGAGATTACATTTCAAGAATGAAATATACGAAAACTACCAATAGTTTTTGACAACTTTCATTGTTTTGACTGACAATGCATCAAGTAGGCTTTAAGTATATTTCTAGTTTATTTATGTATATCTAAATAAAAGTTATGGCAAAAATTTCTATGAAACCTTTTGTACTGCTGTTGAAAATATCCTTACCTGCGTTAAAAAGGAATCAATTAGTTTATTTAAATAAATATTTGGTTAAGGCTTTTTTAGAGATTTTATCGATTATTGTTATTATTTTAGTTTTTATAGAATTCCACAAAATTGGTTATGAATACCATAAATCCCCATATGAGTGTTAAGGTGTCAGTCTCGGTTGTTACTTAATACTATACATAAAATATATAAGTAAGGCCTATATTTCACTGTTTTGCTAACGTAGTTCACAGAGAACTTATGTACAATAACAAATGTAAAAATATTTTCAGAAGGAAAAAAACGAATACGAGTAGAATCAGTATAACTATACCAAACAAAACTCTTATTCTAGACCAGATGACGTAAAAAATAAGTTGTTTAATTACATAGGTGACATCACCAAAACGACAGATCATTCGAACTCAACTATGCATCAGTGTTAAGTAAACTTGTTCTAGCAAAAAAGGTGAACCAAAACCTAAAAAAATTATAATACCGTGTGGAGTTATACTTTTGGTCAACAACTTACTATCGGTTTTGTATAAAGGCAAGCATACTTTATCCAATCTCAATCTTTGAGACATTTGTGGAAGTAATGATATCATCAAACATTATGTGATGACTTTTTGAATAGCTCAATATGTATGAGTTTTTTATTGAAAAATATAGTAACATTTTGTAAATTTGCTTGAATGTGCTCTTAAAAATTGGAAAGCCAAATCAACCATGAACAAATTCACAATTTGTTTATGGCAAGTTGTTTTAATTTTTGGAATTAATTAACGAAGAGATTTTTTTATGAAAACCCTATCAGTTGTAGATAAGATCTTACCCTGATAATGAATCTTTGAAAAAGATTTCATGGGAAACCTATAAATTAATTTCGTTACACATGTCCTTTTATATACGTTTTGGAACTGAGCATAATCTTTTAAAATAAAAATGGTCTTAAATTATGGCCTTTTAAAAACCAAACTTGGTTTAAAGCCAAATTTCCATACCATTTATAATAATCATTCGTCACTTACACTATTTTACATGAAAGGTTTGTGATAACCATATACCTAATTTACGTACTTGAAGAATGACAGCAGTATAGATTATATGCATATGTTAGACATAAATGTGGCCTTGTGACTTTTCATGAATAATTTGAGTACAAATGATTATGCTTTTATTAAGAAATCGTAACGATTTATCAACGACGTTACTTAAAATTCAAAATACTCCACCGATTACTTTGTGGTTACTTTACTAACTTGTTCACAGGGACCCACTTTACAATATCAAGCATAAAAATTCAGGTTGGGAAATAAACACTTACACGAGCTCGAGCAGATTGACTTGCACTACTGACTTAGATTACTTGTTTTCAGTTGGGTGAAAAGAATTCGTATACTTGTACCGAGTTCAATCGATATAAAGGAAAACTTACGTTTAATCATTTCATGGATGGGATTACCAAAACGACAAAAAATCAGGATTAAGCATTTTATGCGTGGCTTTACATATATCTTTGCACACATTATAGAGCCGAGCATTCATCCAAATGTATAATACGCTACCAAAATATTTTATAAAGAGATTTGTAGAAACATATAATCTCTTATATATGATCCAAAATGGTATACTTTTTCCTATCTTAATCTTTGAGATTAGTAAAACAGCAGCTATATTATCAATTATTTTTCTTTAACATAGTACAATGTATCATTGTACGTGTATAGCATACATAGTATAATATTGAATTAGGCTTTGGTTTTCTTTTATACACTGTTTTACAGATGCACAATTTTTATAAGTTTTAACATGTTTATCTTATAGGGGTATTCAAAATGTACATTAGTCTGTACACTTAACGGGATATGGGCAAAGCATTACACAAATTTAAAATACATAAATAATTACTAATCATTTGTTTGTATGTATTCATCATAACAATGCGTTTTATTAAAGAATTTAGTGAAAAACTGCCCTAATTTTAATATCCATTTTTTACCTGTTTATTTGCGTAGTAGTAGCACAAAAGCCTTCATATTGAAATTAGTCATTTGGCACGAGTTCTTTTAAACCAAACGTGTCTTATTTTCGTATTTCAAGATTATTATAATGGAGATAAAGTCGAGTAACATCCTTGATAAAAAAACACATACCACCAAAATATTTGTCCAACATTTAAAATATCAATCTGTATAGATTAATGCTTGTGATTGTGATTAAAAAATACATTGGTTCCGTCTAATTAAAAACAATAGAACTGAACTGAACAGTAAAAGTTTAAAAAAAATACGTTGATATATTTTCTAATCTTGCCGAGATAAATGCAACATTTAATTGTAAACGATAGTAGAGTAAATGTTGCATTATGATGTTTTGATTTGAGTCAATGAATGAAATGTAATTTAATTAATTAATATCTTTAAATCATTTCGATTTGTTCGCTGAAATGTTTTGTGGTCAAGAGATTTAACCGATCACTTCATGATGACAAAATAATTTGGTTTTTACTAGGGAAAATGGTTTTACATATTTCAATTGAAAAATATCATTATTGAATAATTATTCTATTTAAAGAACAGTTGGATCATACATCTGTTATAAATTAATTTTTAACTACATTTTATTACCAATGGTCGTAATGGCTGTTTTAAAATTTTAAAAACATATCCTAACGAATGCAACAACCATTTCTTATTTGAACCCACGTTTCTTTGGTATCGTACATAGTTGGTCATCGAATTCTTCCGGACAGTCCCAACAACTATCGTCGTCTTACCAAAACTCGGGTGGGATATATATGTATTTATCTGTGAAATAGTTTCAAGCTTTAAAGTCGTATTAACGCAATAAATATATAAATCATCGGAGAAATTTATTTAAAACAAGGAGCATTAGTGTGCCTGGAGGACCTTAATGCCCACCACAACAATTTTCATCGTAATCACACAGATGTATCTCTTCATTTTCATCTGCCCATGTAGCACAACTTGTTCTGTTGGTAACAAGTGTTCACATTCGACAAAAATCATCCTGTAAAGCATTTAGGCTCTTGTGTGTCACATGTTGGCATCGGAGGGGCATCGTTTATCCATTTCGTAGCTTCCGTCAGAACACTGCCACCTACTATCGCAAAAAAATATTTTTGGAAAACAACTTACCAGTACCTCATCTGAACTTTTTATTTATAAGTGCATGCTGGAAATCGATCGGGATCTTCAGGCTCATCACTACCTTCCCAAAAATCGTTATCCCCGTCGCATGCATAGGACTTTGACATGCAAGGGCTATCATTTCATCGAAACTGGTAATCATATTAAGCCAGAAAAGATGTAGGTTTTCAGGCTCGTCACTGTAATTTTCACATTCCATTGAATACGTATATGCAATAATGACAACAACCAAATGAAAAATGGCTAAAATAGAAACGAAATCCATTTGAAATATTTGTCTGGTTTTCCTAATAGCATCATCTTTTGTCAAACCATATAAGTGACTGGAAAGCCTAAAATAAGGAACATACTATTATACTGCTAACTTAAGTGAATTCAATATTATCTATTCAACCATTATTAGATTTGTACTATTATATACACTTTAATTTTCAAATAGCTTACACAAATCAGACGTAACTGGTTTATTAGGGAAAGTTTGTCTGCATCTAATCTTAAGTGATCATCAACGTAAACCAAAGATTATACCTTTACAAAACGCAGGCTAACACTAGATAGACGATCATTGCTTAGAATTTTGGTTGTAAACAAAATCATTTTTGCACCAATTAGGTATCTTTAAGGATTTTTTCAGACATTCTATTGGATATGAAAATCCTTAAAGAAATATGATTGGTGCACAAAATTCAAACATAAGTTTGTTTACATCCAAAAACTAAGCAATGATCGTCTATCTAGTGTTAGCCTGCGTTTTGTAAAGGTATAATCTTTGAACGTAAACGAGTATGTATTCACTTACAAGTGCTAATTTCTGTCATCGTTTCCATTACAAACATTCATTGAGCATTTCTCGCAAACTTTACCCTGCATGTGTCATCAAATTAAATAGTGTCAGCAACTGTCAAGTTTAGGTAATCATTATTGACGAAATGTAAATATCGTCATGTTAAAATTCAATACAAGCCAAAACGTCACCAAACCAATATTGTTTCTGATATCTTATCCTGTTTCACTTAACAAATCATCACAAATGTCGCTCTGATAAAACTACTTTGCTTTTTATATTGATGTTTGGTGAAAACAGTTTAAAACGTTGAAAAAAACACATATTATAGTTGATGAAGATCACGAGTTTTGACATTTTTATATTTATTCATTTAAAAACTCGAATAAATTGACCATCGCCGTAATTAACTTACGCAGTCAGGCAAAGTTGTCATATGTATGTATTTCCCACGCGAACTTAAAAGATTTTTTTTAAAGCTCCAAGTACATTGTTTTATTATGTCACGTAAAGCCTATGATTTTCACCGAGACAAAATTTAAGAAATATTAAAGATTCATTTTATACAGTCTTTATTTATAATGCCAATAATGTTTTCTGTGAAAATCAATTAAACTGCATTCAAATTAGCCTACAGAAATATATGTTTAGTTACCGTTTGGTTGCGCTTATGTGATAAAAAAAGTATTGCGAAGGTGTCAGCTTTGTGTCTTATCCAAAATAGGTAAGTTTTATTCTTTGGATAAACTTGCTTTATTTGGCGCACATAAATTTTATGTTTGCGTAATCCCGCAACAATACAATAATAAAATGCGTTTTAAAGATGCGTTTGAGTTCCAGTTTTTTTAAAGAAATTTATTTCGTAGTCTCAACAAATTTTAAATATCTTAAGGTTTGGTTTTACAAATAAATCGATCAATTATTGAATAATTTCTTAAATATTTAGTTAAAAAACTAGTCTTATAGATATAAGTATTGATTAGGTAACTTAAAGAAATACTTTGGCAAACAGACTACATAATAAATAAATAAATAATGTTAACATGTGATATTTTTATATATTAGTAATTCATTTGGGTAATACAGAAAATGCTTAAAATAATATTATTAAATACCGGCTAATACTAAAATTTACTACTATTTAATTTCGAACTAGATTCCCTAGCTTTCGTATTGTTTGAATAACCTTTTCACTTCTCCTTGCAAAAGTTGCATTATGGAGGATTGTTTCTCCATCCCTATTAATTAAGTTATATGGGATTCCTGCTCTTTTGTTAATTAATTTCATTACCTGGCATATATCATCCTCATCCGAGTTTTCAGATTTTTTCTTTAGTTCTAATAAAGCACAGCGTATTGGGCTTTTATCATCTAAATTTCTAACTTGAAATAAATGACCTAAATTTCGGTAGATGAGAAACTTTGTAAGTTCCAAATAATCGGCCTCATTAAAATAAGATGGTGTTCTATGTAGTATTGTAGATAAACGGTTGTCAAGTTCATTTACATCTGCTCCAGCATCAATAAGAAATTTCATTAGTTCAATGTGAACTGAATTTGTTTCAACAAGAATTCGTTTAAAGTAGTTTTTTTGATCGTAACCATAATAGACAAATTTGTCATGCAACAAGTGAATAATTTCTTTTCGTTCTTCAATCTCGTTTCGATCGTTAGAATAGGTATTATTAACACAATACTTTAAAAGGAAACTGATATCTTTTGAAACAAAATTCGATTTTGAATAAAATGTATTCAACACATAATCCACCACAGCATAGTTACCTCTCCTTACTGCGAGTTGTAACGGAACTAAATTTGCTGTGCCTTCAAGACCCAATTGATTTAGTTTTGAAATATTTGGTTTCAAATATACGGATGTAATCCACTTCAAGGTGGCAACGCTACAAAATGAGATCGATAACAGTACGGCATCACAACATGCGACCAATGTTAAATGTTCCGAGGTCAGTGACTTAAGAATACACTCCAAATTGGAATGAATGCAGGCTAAAATAAACTCTTGTTCTCTATTCATTAAAATTTCGTGTAAACTATGAATGTTGTTACTGTTTAAGCTGTAGAAATACACTATGTCTGCATGGAGAAATTTAGATGCCCTCAATGCAAATTTCTTGTTGGTTTTATCGTAAAAGTATATACTAAAAGTTTCGGAACTAAAAATCACGTCTGTGAGCATTTTGTGAATACCCCGATCATTATAGCATCTGAGTGCAATATCGTTACCCAAGACATAATGCGCATCCAGTTTATTTGAAAATTTATATTTGGTGTTCATTGAGGAATCTTCTACAATAATGCGCTCTTGAGTAAATAATGTCAATTCATTAGCGAAAATTTGTGAACATTTTAATTTGCTACTCCATAATTCGGGAAATGCGGTTTCAATAGCAATTTCAAATAACTTAGAATATAATTTGGGGGAAGATTGTGCAAAAAGTTCCTTGTGCGATATAGCTATTAAAGCACGAAAAACATAGTCGGACATACACGTTTTACTAGCCAAATTCAATAATAGGCTTTCAGGTAAAGCTGCATAGTGCTCTGGTTTAAACTTTCTAATAACATCCGCTGACACATTTTGTACCTTTCTAATCATGTTGTCCTGATGACAAGACGTAAAGTCTTCCCACTTGACAATATCCCGTGAAATGTTTCCGATTGAAGTTTTTGCAACGTTATTTGTTGTAACAAAAATGACTTTGTTTGCATACCTAAAGTACTTATCTATCGATGACAAAAGACTTTCGTCCTCTCCAACTTTAATTATAACAATATCTGCCCTTGTTTTATAACTGTTTCTAGCGTGATGCCTGTATACTAAAATGTTTCCGCCAACACTCTCTCGTATTCGGTCCACACAGACATTTGTATTGGTTGTTTTAATAACTAGGTTATTGTTCATGTTTAGGTTTTCTAGCCCAGTAGGAACATCTTTGAACCGAATAATTTCAGATGTGCAGGATCTTAGTGCCTTTCGAATGAAAAGAAAAGCAGCGATGTTTTCGCCGTCTAATAGTACATGGCAGAGTTTAGCGATTGGAACTCTTAATTTGAGAAGTGTTTCAATAAACGTATTTCTATTAATTTTAGTTTTGGATGTATCGAACATTGATTTTTCCATATCTGCACTATGAGCACAAATATCAATAATTTTAGGATTTTTATCATATATGATTGCAATGTTTTGCCGAACCGCATCTTGTAAATATGGTGAAGTTCCATCGTTACACTGAAAGTCCCCACCAAGGCTAATCATATATTTTAAGTGAAAACTTAGGTGTTTTTGGAGATCGTCTCTGGTTAAATTTGAGTTAAGTAACATGCCTGTGATGCATTTGCTTGCTAGTTTAGAATTGATTACAAGGCCTTTTTCTTGAAATAAGTGTAAGATTTCTTCTTTGATTGACAAACCAATTCCAGATCTATATCCCTCAACTAAAGGAATGTTACCCTTTTCATTTTTGGAATCTAATAATGCACCAGCTTCAATAAGCCTACGCTGTACTTTGGTCGAGTCTGGTTTGTTTGTTTTTATAGAAATATGCAAAACATTGTCCCCAAACATATCAATTAAATTTGGTGATAACTGTGTCGCATTCAAAAGAAAGTCAACTAACTTATAACTAGAATGTTTTGCTGCCACGTGAAGAATTGATTTGCGCTTTGCATTCCAAATGGTAAAATCTGATCCGCTTTCAATCAGATATTGGACAAAATCCGTTGAGAAATTGTAACGAACAGCAAGAAAAATTAAGTTATCACCATTTCCATCGGGTATGTTTAAATTAGCGTCACAATTTAAAAAAGCTTGAATTGCTTCCCTATCCAAGTCTGATATATGTTTAATAGCTAAATGCAACGGTGTTTCATTTGCCGAATTTGCACAATTAATTACATTAAAATTGTAGTCTTTCAGAAAATTAAGAATTTCTTTCAGAGAATTTAAATTCAAAGATGATTTGCCGCCTTGTTTCTTTAAAGCCATGTGAAGAAGAGTATCCTTATTATAAGATATGTCATTTACATTTGCTCCTTCTTGTATAACAATCTTTATAAGATCTGGATGAATACATTCCTGCAAGAGACAAGTGCTGTTATGGCAACTAAGTCGCTCATCTAAAATGTTTCTCTTTGTTCTAACAAGATACTTTATAATTTGTTTTTTATCAGAAATAACCTCTTTAGTGTTATCTATACTATTTGCTAAGCATAAATGAAGTAAGTACATTTGATTGTGTTCTGCAAACTTATTTGCTTTCCACAATAAATCAAACTTGGTGAAATCACCAACGTACACCGCTACATGTATAGGTGAAATGGACACTTTGTTACCACTTTGACAAAATGTTTCATTATGATCAGTAGAATTGATCAAATAATTTAAAATAATGTCACTGCAATGTTTTGTAGCCGAAAGTATTAGACTCGACCAAGGGAATAATTTTAAGTCGTTGGCTTGTGTTCTGTACAAATCAAAACAAAGCTCAAAAAGAAAACGAAAGTTAGATTTAACGGAAGCAGTTATCTTGGGCAACAAATCTTTTGATCTCAGCCCACCAGAAATTTGCTTTAAACGTTTTTGGTATCCGTGCTCGTCAATGCCTTGACTAAATTTTTCAGAAAATGCATTAATGAAATATGCTATTCCTCCATGAACAAATGTATATATTGAGGTGGTGTTATGCGGAAAAATCCCGCCGGGAACCAAAATGTCATCGATTTCAACCACCTTTAATATATTTTTAAAATTTCCCAGAATAAGTCGAGTAACTGGGGTAGATTTAACATTGATTTTTGTCAATAACACCTTGTCATAAATTAGAACTGAAATAAAACGAGCAACAAAGTATTCCGCATATGTTCTATGCACAAACTGTGGCTCTTCAGCTGATTTAATCAGTCCGATTCTAAAAGCTAGCAATTTTAAATCTTCATGTACAGGACTGCGCCAGCTTAAAAATTCTGTTGAAAGCCATGGGAAAATTTCGTTAAAAGCTAATACTGTTAGTGTATCTACAATTTCCAATCTAAAATTCGAATCGGTGAACAAACAATTCAAGACCCTTTTTATGCTACATTTGAACTCATTCCTGCTTTTTGCGTCAGCAATTTTAAATTCAACAATGCCGTGATACAGATCAAGTACTCTCATTGATTTGGGTAGTGAAAGTTTTCGTAAGTGTTCTTCCTGACCTCTTTTTAATTTCCCTAGACAAATCTCAGCAAAAATTGAACACTGCATGGGTATGCTAGCAATATCACGTATAAGATCTGATTCTGTACATTGAAGTGATTTCAGCGATTTTTGAGCAAACTCGCGAGCTTGGTGTGGAACAATTTCCTGAGTTATCCAGTAGTTAATGAGAAACTCTATTTGATCTGTTTCAGTGAAGGGACATAAGCTGTAAGATATTGTACCCAGCGTTTCCTCAACGACATCCCTTCTAGATAACCTTGTACTTACTATGAGTTTTATATTTTTGCAGTTTTCAACGATGCAGTTAAATATTTGGATGCCCTTATTGATCTGATTACCTGGAAGTTCATCAAGACCATCCAGAAAAAGATAAATTCGTGTATGTTGGTTTTTTAGTATTTTATGTACAATGGTTTTACCAAAGGCATTAAAACTAATTTTGTCTGCTATACTATTGAGTAAACTTTGCAAGGATACATTTGCATGCATTGGAGTAGACCCTAGTAATTCTTTAAATGATACCCACACAACGTTTTTCGAGTAATTTAAGAGATTATCAGCTAACTTTTGTAAAAATATGGTTTTTCCCATACCTGGCAAGTTGGAAATGCAAACCGGAGAGCTGTTGTCATCTTTAAGCAGAGCCTTTGTTAAGTCATTTTCATTTATGATGGATTCAGAGTGTAAATACTGGCTTAGGTATTTAGTACTTCCAATGGTTTGTTCCCAAAAATACTTCCCCGGTTGACAACTGATTAAGTGCGTGTTACCTTTGTACTGCTTACCAAGTATTTCAAAGTCCTCTGGAGAATCCAACTTGATGAATCGAATGCCAGAAAAACAACCAAGCTGACCAAGTGATGTGTCGGTACCGTACGGATCAGCTAACATGGCTAGGTCGCTCCGTTCCAGCTCTTTAAAGACAAATATATCTGTTAAGTTTTCCTTAAAAACAAGAGGGTCAAGCCTGTTTGGAATATTGAGTGATCTCGGCACATAATATGGTGGAAATTTAGGAAGTTCGTTTTTAGTAATCGGAGAATCCCTGTTTCGAATAATGTCGGACATAGCTCCCAGGTCAATTTCAGTTAATAGCTTCTGCAATTCCGTTGAGTTTTTATGTCCCCATAGTTGTTTCAGCGTGACTTTTTCATTAAGAAATTTGAATTCTAAGGTCGGGATTTCCTTGAATGCAAGTTCAGGGATATTTGGAGAACCATAGTATGAAATTGCTTTGGTGTGGTCAATATTGCAATAATGTAATGGATGTTCTATCCCACGTTGTTGTAACCCTTTTACAAGTATCTCAAAGGCAAGTGTTTGCTTAGACTGAAAAAGTGCACGAGTCAATACCTTGTAACCTTTAGTACGAGTTCTTAAAATTTCAATCAACTGATTGCTGCTTTCTAACTTGTCCGGTAGTTTGATCTGTTAAAAGGGCACAAATAAAAATTGTAACAAAAATAAAAATTGTGCCAAAAAATTTAAATATTTACCAGATTGTTAGCTTCGTATGATAGCACTATATCGAAATGTCTTATGTTTGACAATAGCACTATGTTGCAATCCATATTTTTAATTAAATCAAGAAGATTTTTCTCGATGTACTGCATTTGCCACTCTTCCATTTCACTTTTTTGCAATGAAAAAAACTACAGGCCGTTGGTTCTAGATCAAAAAGTTGATTAATAGTTTTTTTGAAAAAATCGTTCTATATATAGGAGAATTCACAGATGCATGTGAATTTGTTTCTGTGTTGTCGTTTAACGTTTGTAATGGAAACAGTTTGTGTTTGCTAATCTTGCCAGTGTTTACTTTTCCGGTTTACTATGTGCTTGCAAGGTTTGATATAATTTAGTTTTCCTGTTTACATAATTTGTGTTAGCAAAGAATAAAGTGGTGTTTAGTTTTCCTGTGTAATTTGTTTTTGCCTTTTTATTGTACATCATCTGTCGGTAAACTATCAAAACATCACATTGTCATATAAATATTATAAAATTGATACGGAAACAAATCCAGTTAAATATTAGTGGTGCCGTTTGACTAGGTAGATTTGATTAAACAACAAGGAAGTACCAAAATACATTTATTTGATATTTTTGTGAAACCAAACTTGACTGAAAAAGTCAACAACATCCAACAGGAAGAATTTGTTTAATTCTACCAATAATATATGATGGCGTAAGTGACGAAAATACTGACGGTCAAATATTGATTAGCCTCCAAGCTACAAACTATTCAGCCTACTAGAGCACAGTTAACTATTTACCAAAACTTACAAACACTTTTTGTATCAAAATAATGTGTGAGCTACAAGACCAATATTTAATGTTTCATGTGTTATGATATGTCAATGGCTTTTATGAATTTATTTTGTAAACAAGTTTTGGTTCCTTGTTTTTATGCCAAACGATGAAACACTTTCATTATAAAGAGAAGCATTCACGTTCAGGTGTTTAATTACAGTAGTAAGAAAACAATAAACAAATCAAATGATCATTGATTGTCCTCAAAACTATCTAAACCTAAAATGATAATAAGAGGCACTGAACTACATGATATATAACACTTGAACGATAAGCCATAGTCCGATGTCATTTTTCATTTCACGAAGAATCAGATATCAAATCAACAACATATTTTTCATACTTATGTGCGAATATAATATTAGTCTTTTTCTTAACATCAATTACTCTGTAGTTCCCAACAATTGATTTCCGGTTATGTTTGAAAAACAACCATTTCTGCAGTTTACCGACTGTTTGCAATCATATCTAAGTAGTGTTTTCCCTAAAAGCCTTGTTCAAATAATGTAGATTGAATAAGGTTTATATTATTCAACACTGAAAAGCCAACCAATTAGCATCAAAATTCAGGAAAATATGATTCCAGTAGCTTTTATCGATGTTAGGTCTATTCACAAAAAGTCAAATCGCAAGTGACCCACATAACTCGCCATCATCGCATATGCTCAGATACGACCTATTGGAATACTGTACCTGTATGGTCCACTAATTTAAAACCTTCTTGCACAGGTTCTTCTGGATAGAATGACATTACGTACTCTCCGAATTCGCACAAGTTCAGCTTGTAGAAACGTAGAAGATTACGTGTCAGTATATCTAGATTAACATATCAATGAATAGTACTCTGTATATCCAAAGGTTACCTTATGCACATTTCCCATTCAGTTCTGCATGTATGACGTCATACGAGTTAACAAAAGACGATCCATTAATTGGTGGATACGATGGAATCCGCAGCACTTTGTTATGTAAATGAACATAAGGCCTGTGTACATTCTTCTCGTACATTTCTAAAATGACAATTTTAAAAGACGTATTGATTTATCTCCTAAATCATTGGTACCAGCATAAACGACATAATCCAGAGAACCGGAATCATCTGAGATGAAAATAAATAAATAAATTTTACAATACAGAGTAAATCGCATACGTAGTTTATATTTATGTACATTTTTGTTAATTTAGCAAAACTGTTTTTCGGGTATCAAATTTTTATGCAAACTACGCATTTATTTTGATGGCAGTATCAGTAAGATCAAATGCTGATTTCTCAAAAGGAATCGATTTATATCTACGAATTTGCGTATGAGACTCTACGAATTAGTATAAGTTTTCAAATTGGACTGTAAAAATAAACCGGACTACCTTTCTATCTTTGTCAAGCTTCTGAAGATTGTAAGTACAATGCGTTATTGACTTATGAAGTACAATTTGTTTACAAGTATGCTTAGATATGTACCTTCCTCTTGTATTTATTTAAGATAAACTTGACATGCCGTTTAGATAGAACATGAATCATTGTTTTCAAACTTTAACTTTATCCAACTTCTATTCAATTTTTGTCCTGAAAATGTGTACACATCATTAATATTTATACTTCAATAATATGAATATAATGCTTACGTACATTCTTTTCATAAGATTTCATAGTTGACATTTACTATTCAAAAACGATACGAGGCAGGTTTGATTTAATTTGTATGAACTTTTCCATGCTTTATAATATCAATGCAATTTTTATTGACGTGATGAATGCAATTAATTTGAGAAATTACGTCAAAAAGGCATCAAAAGTCCTAATTTACTTTTCATTAAAATATGGCAACATGGCATAAACTAAAATTGATTAATTGACTAATACCATCAGTGTATACGTATATAGCATAATATATTCGTTAATACCATAATGTAGTCAATTATAAATAAAAATATTCTTAACTCATGCGAAC
>JAQFZH010003068.1:0-14706 GCA_034695485.1 Entomobrya nivalis | reverse complement strand
AAATGGTGGGTTTTGTGAATCCCTTTCCCTATCTAGCAGCACGACATTACATTCTGTGTCGGGCCACTTCAGCTAGTTACACTACAAGCGAACAGCAGTTCACCTGAACATGGTAAATGGATTACTGGAAGACAGCGAGAAAAAAATATTGGGGTTAGTTATGTGGCATAGCCAATCAGAGGATTAACAAGTTTTGGGAAGAAATATATAGAGAGAGTGTGGGTGTCATGTCACGATAAGATGGAGTAACGTTTTAATGAGTGAAATTTTGTAAGCTATAGGCTGTCAGAGAATATTTAAAAAATGGGTTTTACGTAGCAAGTTAGCTAAGCTCAAGGTACGTCATCACATCCTTTTCTTCACATCGCATCCTGAACAAAATTTCTTTCACGTATGTAGCTTTTACATTGTTCTGAGTAGATGGATGTAGTTTGCATGTCAGGGTCAAACAAACTGTACTTTAAGTTACGGCTTTTGCTTAACGAGAAAATATTAAAACGCATAGATAGATAGACAGGCACTATAGTGAACGAGCGGATGCTTCAGCTAAAAGCGAAGAACAAGAACGGAAATATTTAATTTTATTGGACAACTTCCACTTCAGACTTGGTTGAATTTATCCTCTTTATTAGCTTTCTTTCAGTACTAAAACTCAATTTGACTGAACTGGAAGAGAAACGGATATTATGTGTTATGCAGCATGTAACAACTGTGTAAAAGGATTTTTGTTGAAGTATATAATCCAGTTATCAACGGAATTCAATCCAGAAATTTCTCTTAGAATTCTCTATTCTTTTTCATTAGGAACAACAAGCAACCAAGCAAGTTGATTTGTAAGTAACGTGTGCAAGATAGCATATCGTCTACCACTTGCGTGGAATATATGTACAAAAATATAATGAAAATAATGATGCGATCGAGACTCTCATACTATTACAAACATGTTCGTCATTTATGAGCTTCACAATCACAAGTCAAGGATAATTATAATAAACGGGAAACGCGATCACTGCTTTATAACGGGAAACCTGACTCAGCTTTTCTCGAAAACATACAGAAAATCTGAACCTATGGAAACAAGATCATTCGTTTTGATTCCTGTCTAACAAATTAAGCACAGTCAACACGGAAAGGCATACCAACAATTAATGTCAATATATTCTACAAAAAATATTTAGAGGAATTGGTTTAGTCCAACTCTGAGTAAACATTTGTGATGTTCGTTCATCAACAAAAAATTCAAAAAATAAGTATACAGAAGTTACTGTCTACTTTCTCGTTAGTAAAATTCAAGAAAGTCGTAAACTTATACAATCATCATCATTGCCTTTGATCTTTTAACATCAAAACAAGACAATTGGAATGTCTGAAGAGGACTGTTATATGCTCAGAATTGTATGAGATGATTACTAACGTTTGTGAATTGCAAAGCTTATTAAATTAAAATTGAGTCGATTGCCACTGCTGAGCTAAATATATTGTGATCATTGAAAATAATTGAGAGCACACTTGGGTATCTAGACATAATTATAGCTATATCATCTTTACATGACTTTATAGCTTTTTCTTTAACATTAAAGATGATAGAAGAAATGTTGACTGATTTTTATTATGGTTTGATGCCCTCTTTACCCGTAATCTACTTTTTTCAGTATATCGTAATTGAACTTTGCCCTTACATACAATTTTCCAATTAGGCATTACACAGCATTTACACGTGGCATCTATTTATTTTTGGATAGAACAAGCCTTGGCATTATTTTTTCAGCAATTTATTGAAATAATGATCGAAACTCTAGAATATTGTACTAATATACTTCTACTACAACCATTACTGCTTTTGACAGCGCCATTACTTTCTATCATATTTGATCTATTAAGTCACTTTGCTTGATTGAGATGTATTGAAGTTAAGAATCAGTTTGCTGTGGTACTGGAAATGTCGTCAATCCTAAAAATAACTAGATTGACATTTCTACTAGTAGTGATGAAGATAATAGTGCTGATGTTCATGGTTTTCACGTTGGTTTCGTGAAGCCATACTAATAATTTTCTATTAGACTAACTTGCTCTCCATATACAGACTATTCTAAGAGATTGGGTAGTGTCAAATTTGGTGTTTATTGTTTGCTGCGTATAGTACATGAGCATATACTTTGCGTGTAAATTATTGCTAGTATGGCAGCATCAGAATGATGATAGCAATATAACTGTTATACAAATTCATAAATGGAAGCGTATTGGTTTTGGCTACTGCGCATTTTTCTCAAATTTCGACTTTTCTTCGTGATGGAAAAAGGTTAGACCTGTTGCCTGTTCTGAACATTCAAGCAAAATGAAGGAATCTTGTATTATATTTCTTGCTGAAGTACAACATAATCTCAACTACATAAAAGATATTATGTCGTTTCTTTGAATCGTATTATTATTTGTATTCATTATGTGCACTCAGTCAATATTCTAAGAGTAATGGTTAGGAAATCTGAGTGCACATAAAAGGACAAAATAAAGTGTAACAAAATCTTTGGTGTATTTTACCATTTTTACTTATACATTTACTTGTTTTTTTCTTTTTGAAAAGTATTCATATTACAAACAAATTGCACAAACGAATACTCTTCGTTTTTTTCTAAATATCAAAACGTATCGTATTACATGAGGTGAAGTTACGAGTTTCAATGCTATCAAAAATGTTACAAAACTTTTCTTGCTGTACACTAGAAAAATGGAAAGTTGTGAACCTGCTAACTCTTCTCTCTTCACTTTTCAACGGGGCTTCCAGCACAAGTGAAAAATGTTCTTTTCAACTTTTGTACACAGATGTAAGTATCGGTATTCCAGACACCTCCCATCTCAAGAAAAAAGTTTTCATCATCATGATCAACATTCTCATCATCCGTTTCATAATTCTTTTTTTCTTCTCGAAAAAGTGGTCGTGTTAGATTATATTATGAACATCATGTCATGGTGCCATCATGATGTAACCTCCTCCTAAACCCTAGTTTCCTTGAAACGACTGAAAAAATATTCAACACTTTCAACCTTCACTTCATTTTTTATTATTTGCCTATAATGTTACAGAGCTTCCTTCCCTTCACGCTAACTGAACATATAATGATGATGATATAAGATATAAAGGAATTTTATACAGCAGTACACAAACAAGGTAATGCCACCCTTTTCCTTGGGAAAGAATTCGTCATTCGAGGATGATGATGACAAGCTTATACTTATCTTCTTTTTTCTTATTTGTTGTAAAAATACTAGTACTTCTCATGTTACAAAACTTGACGTGTCTTGGCGGTATGAGGCAACATCTAAGCTCGCATCATAACCTCACATATAAGTAGATGAATAATAAGTGTAACTATACTGAGCAGACTTTTGTAGGTAGAGAGAATGTTACACAATATTTGTAGTTTACTGACAATGATGTAGAAGAAACAGAACTAAGGGGAAAGTCATTAAAGTGTAGATTTTTTCTTCTAAACTCCAAAAAGAACATTACACAACGGCATTGGAAGAAAGTAACCTCTCACGTAGCTTTCACTTCAAAGGGGGTAAGATGGAAAACCACTTGGGTTCGAAAAATGTATCAGCTCAAGTGAAAAATTTCCTCATTTGTCATACGGGTGAAAGTTACATAAACTGTAATATTTTATTGTATGTCGTATTCCTCATAGATGAAACGGTTGAAGACTTTTTGCCCTTGAACGAGATAAACGAGAGTATGAAGAAGTAAATAGGAAATTTTCTTCAGTATTTCTATAAGAGAAAGCAATTTAGTGTGTGGTACGATAGCTTGATGTTACATGCAATTTGTTTTACTTAGGCATAGTCACGTTGTACGACCTGCTCTTTCGTTGTTTATACTATATAAACAATGACATCAACTTTTAATCTTTTCAGCTAATTATTCGTTTACCTTCTATGAACGTTAAGTTTTTTTTAAATACCTAATTGTTCATTGGTGACCATTAACCGAAAATACAGCAGAGTTATTGGTATCATCTGGACTTTTATTACAAACCATTAACTAATTATTGCGTTATGAAAAATTGACTGCATAACTAGATTTGATTCACTTCTTATATGGAAATATGTATGTTCCATTTTCTTTCACAAATGCTACATACTGCACCTTTAAGAATTGTGATTTTATGCGTACAGTTGGTATTTAATTCCTAAGACCTGGGTTAGGTAAAGTATAAAAAGTAATTACGCCTTTTTTGGTGATTATGATCTTTCCTTTTGTCATAAGATTGTTTAGCGTGTAGTTGAGTACACAAGACATTTGCATGAGAAATTTTAGTGGAGGCTGAAAATAGAGAGACCACACGCGTTGGTTAAGACCAAGATGTCTGTCAAAATCCATGGCATGCTCCAACTTTGCTAATCATGATGATGGTTCTGTTCTGGTGGTGGTGGCTAGTTTTCGCCACAAAGAACACAGACCACACATCATCATGAACCATGAACATGTAGTGATGATCTTGAAAATTCAAAATAATATACATTACGCATACTTATTCACAACCACGACTGCTGGTAACATAATTTACCTATTTCTCCTCAAAATGCCCTCTACCAAACCGTTATACTTTCTTGCTATTTTATACAAAATTTATTCTTATGCATAATATAATATCAGGATGGCATGCAAACTTGATGAGCTCCTACTTCTTGGTTTCCTCTATCTTCCACTACATTCTAGTGGAAATAATATTCTACACTACCGCCATCAGTACTTTGAGAAAATTACTGGAGATTTCCTTCTTATCCAACTAGAAGAACGAGAAAATTATGAAGTAGTGGAGAAATAAACTCACTAAAAAATGCTTATTTTGCATGCATGGCTCGGTCTTTCGCCCTTCCCTGCCTAATTTAAACCAACCATATGGCGTATGGTCATATAAAAAATAACAATGATGATGGCTCATGTGGAGTACTTCTTAAAGATAAATATATCTTCAGTAAAAACTACACTTTTTCTTATGACGACAGCATTACTTGTAAAAACTGAAAAATCATGCCTACAAACCACAAGACGCATTTTTCATAAGGTCTTCTGGGCACATTTTTGGAAAAATAGTCACAAGAGAGAGAGCGCTTTCAATTTTACTAAATTTTCTCCTCCGAACTAAAAGTGACATCGTTCAAAAAAGCTGGTTGCATCTAGTAATTTATCTAGTTTTCTCGTTTGCTCCTTCTTCAGAGACGAGTGGAGAATAACTGCTTCCTCATACTGAAAAACCAACATTCTTTTTAGAGGAACAATCAGCAGCATCACTACTACCAGCGTTTTAGCTGGTCGCACCAAGTCTGCTCTGATTACGAAAAGGAGTTGCGTTCTCTGTCTCCACTTTCCACACAAACAGAACAGACACACGCAAGAAGCTCCTGACTCCAAACAAACTGTACTTTTTGTACTGGTGCTCACTTCTCTGTACCTCTACGCAACACCAGAGAGTTAGTCCTTTCAGCTCTCTTGCCAGCTAAAAAGAGTGGGAAGACGTATACAGCACATGGCTAACACAGCAGTCTCCTCCTGTTCTTTACTATCTGCTTGTTTTCTCTACTATGGTATTTGTGACGACGCTTTTCCATACGCGATATGGCTGTGGCTGTGTGTGCAAAAATGCCTGTTGTTTTAAATGCCCCCTCGTGTATCTCTGCCTTATTTTGGCTGATGGTGAAGCGCTGTTTGCGCTGATGCTTCTCCGTAGTTCTTTTTACTTTGGTTGTGGTAGAGCGCTGGGGCTTCATGTAGGTACAAAAAAATAGTGAGCTCTACTAAATTATTGCCAGACGTTTGCCATCCCAAAACATACACAATTCAAAAGATAGTTTTCGTGCATACGTGTACTTTTGGTGCTGCTCCTACGCTTTTTAAACGGGTGTTTGTTTCCTTTTGGGTGACGCTGGTCGTGCGGTGTGGTGTTGGTGGAACGACTTTGTGTGCCTGATCTGATTTTCGTATTTCTTCTCTTTTTCTATTTTTTTTTCCTTGGCTGTAGTTGTGGTAGTGGAGGTGGTGCTAACGGTGACGGTAGACGATGTAAAGGTGGAAAGGTGCATGGAGAAAAATGCCGACAAGCCATTAAAAAATAAGTGTACACAATCAGTATACAGTAGATCAAGATTATGATCTGCTAAAAATGTGAAGCATCACTCTGGATGAGAGTCAAACATGAAACGAACATACTTTTTCTAAGATCATTGAAAAGCCTCCTGTATCTTTCAGCTTTGAATAGTTTTACAGTTATGATTTAGTTTGCATTGTGATTGTGGAAAATTGGCGAGTGACACGCTATCAGTGGTGGTGCTGGCATTTGTTATTGTATTTTTTTAACAAAAGGGTTGAAAATTGAAATAGGGTGAAGTGAAAAGGTGTACATTTTTGCAATAAGATTTGTAAGTGATTCCAAGTTTTCCTAGTAAACGATGGACGGAATAGGGAAGCCATTGAATTCAAGGACAATAAGAAAATAACATTAATGGTCATGTCGCGTGAAATACTGGCTATAATTCTATTAAAAAGAAATTATTTGGCTAGTACCTCGAGGTCCAATCAACATTTTTTTAGAAAAAACTGTTATTAGATTTATTGTGTTCCAGTGTTATAACTTGTATACAAGATATAAGACTCTTTGTTTCCTATTTTAATTTCTTATTTCTCTATAAAGGTGGAGGTCAAATCACAAATGGCATCTCTTCCAGCAAATACTTTGAACACTCTTAATTATAACCTAAATGAATGGATGGACATATTTTGCAAACATGCGGTTTATATAAATCGCACGTTTTTTTGAAATTGAAAATGAGATTTAGAAAAAGTCACTGTTCCACGTGAAATACCTCTATATCAACAATGTTTCCTGTTCCTCCACGAAATGTTCTACAGGAAGACTGTAATGATCTTGCCGAAAAACAAGTTTTTCAACATTTTTCACTAGACTCTTCTTTGTTTACTTTTCTACCCTTTTACTCAATACGCTCGTGTTGGTACTTGGTGAAATGAACTTTCTGTCAGTGTGTTTTCTGCTTCTCTCTAGCGAGCTTCTAAGGAACATAATACGCTGAGGGTTTTTACAATAAATATTATATACCTACATGCCATACTTGTTCTGTAAAGAACTGTTTAGTTGTCACCATCATTGTTTTATTATCGCCACAGCAGAAGATTCAATACGAATAAATCCGTCAATTTATAATACTTACTTTAACATGAAAACTGTTTTTCGTATCGTACGTGTGTTTTCCCAGTAACAATGAGCACTAGGTAAACATTACACTCAAATAAATATATATAAAAGGAAGGGACCTACGACATCAAAAAGCAACGACTGGAACTACTTCTCGTACCACTTTCGTGATGCGACAAAGATCATTCTTCATTTTCACTCTTTCTTTATACATCCTATTTTGTGCCAGTACTTGTCTGTAAAGAACTGTAACAAAACGTGATTTGATTTCCCAAAAAATACATAAAAAATGGTCAGAGGAATACCGACAGCGAGCAACATACCAAGTGGAGAAAGGCAAAGAAACGACGAAAACTACAGATTTAACTCATAAAAATACGAACGTGATGTTGGATCTTTAAAATCACTGTGTATGGTTTATTCTTCTGTTGGTTGGCAATTGACAACTGGTGCGTGTGACTGTGCATTTGATGCATTCTTTTCAAATACACTCGCTGAAAAAAAGCTTTCAATAAAATTCAACTCAAAAAAATCATTGGAACAAATTTTTGCAGCGCAGCGATTCGCTTTTCTTTACAGGGAACGTTATTTCTTGTCATCAACATTGCCGTCATCACAGTATGGCAGTTTCAGAAAAATAATTATGGCCTAAAAGCACTTTCAACATCATCGTATTTTTTCAAGTATAGTGCGCTTTTTCTCACTTTCAATAACAACCGCTTCTCTAGCTTTCGTATATGGAGCTATACTGCTATGAAGAGTGAAAAATAAAAAACCTACCACCTCCGAACTTTTTAAAACATCACCCAAAAAATAAAAACCACCGCCACCCATCCAAATCATTTGGAAAAAAGGCTCAGGTGCCCTTGTCTTCATACATCTTGTTCAGGTTGACATAAAACGTGTCGTATGAGTGGTGGAAGTAGTACTATCTCCAGAGTACTATGCATTCATCCATGCATGCATACAAGTTTTATGTTCTATGCGAGAGAGACTATTATACTCGCCTCAGTACTCGTATGACTTGAAAAGGCTTGAAAGAAGACGTGGCTGCGTGGCACGGCGCCGTGAAGTGCTAGTTCTCCTGATAATTTGCTGCATACCTACCCATTTTACAAGGTGTCATGAAAATAGGAGAAAGCTGTGTGCACTGCTGTTGCAGACCGTCTAACTGTGCATTAGTAAAAAGCCATCATCATCATCCCCACTCACCTACGATATAGTCGTCATTTCAAATTGCAAATTACAATGGACTGGCTGTTCTTGTTCTTCAGTAATAGCCTCTTCTCCTTCTATTTTGCCTAGTCATTATCAAAAGGCATTCCGACTGAAGAAAATTGACGAGTGAGTCATACTCAAGTACACATACACAAACTTTCATATCCGCTTTCCAAAGGAAAAACGAAGAGAAAAATGTATCTCTCTTTTTATATGTACAATTTCCGTACATGATTTTTTATAATTGGAAAAATGTATGAATATACTAGACTTGGTATAGTTTACAATTACAGACAGGATTGATAGTGTGATTGTGATTACTACTATTGTTTTGTATGAAAGACATTGCTTTTTTCTTTTATGTTCCGTATTCCTTTTATATAAATGGCGACTTCGTTCCATTTGCTTTATGACTTGTCATCACCACGGTCATATCACCATATTACTGCTGTTTTATTATATGTATAAATGAGTGACTAGTGACTGCGTAAATATACATACACATGTCACGTAAATAAATAAATAAGGATACCTATTTTGTTATATATTTTGCGAAAATAATAAATATAAAGAATGAGTGAGTTGAAGGAAATTAAGGTGAGGTGATGATGAGAAACCCCGCTACTATGTATGTAGGTTTCATCGTCATCTAACTGGACAGACATACCTTATCTTTCATGATTATCGGTACTCAAATAAACAGCAACATTGAACTTTCCACTTTCTCTTCCTGTTTTATCTACTGCTCCATCATTAAGCACGACTGACATAACAAAAAACAGAAATCTTATTATTATTATCCCAATTGTGTGCGGTTGGTTAGGTTGGTGGCTTGCTTGGTTCGATAAGGTAGTGTTTGAGTACTTTACGTGCAAGTTTTATGAGAGGTTTCGTATGAGTTTTGGACTTTGGACTACTGATGAACAATTGTGTACAAAAATATATAAAATACAAAGCGCTGCTGTTTGCCTGGGAAAAAATACGTAGTAAAAGTAAGCTTGTTTGTCCACCGATAGCCAAGGGATGAAGAAATAACAACATCAACTATATAGCTAGCACAACAACGGCTCTTTGGGGATTTTACTTGAATGGGTTGTAGTGCAAGCCGTGCCTTGTGCTCATTTCCTGATTTCCAATGGTACTGTGCTGAGTAGGCAAAAGCACTACAAAAAATAAGTATATAGCAGACTAGTTCATCATCTTTTTCGCCATCAGAGACAGAATTGTCATTAAATTGGCTCTGGCAGCAGTGAGCTGTCTTTGTTCATCATTTGTAAGTTTTTGATGTGTGTGGCAGCGCATTCATCCTGTTTATTTTTCTGCTGATTGTGATTTTGAGATAGAGACATCATTGTCACCGCCATCATCATCATATCATCAAAGCGTAGTTTGAGCCTGAACTCTTCTAATAACTATGATAAAACCCGGAAGGCTATAGATTCATAGATCGTTCTTTGGTAGTGGTCTCCTCTGGAGACTTTCCCAATTTTCATTTAAGTACTTGTAGTTCCGGTTGCTTCATCATCGGTTGCCTGCCTAGTAGTGTGACTGTGACTGCGTGCTTACAAATTGTTTGTGGCTGTGTGCGTGCCATTCTAAGCAAGCTGTGTTAGAAGAAGTAGCGTGCTGTATGAAATCTGAACAGTACACACAACATATCAACAGGCCAAATTCAACGGTGGTGTTGTGCTGAAGCTGTGTCGTATGTGTTTGTGCGCAGATCCTCTTGTATAACTATGCATTAAACAAGAACACGTACATAGAACTTTGGTGTTTAGAAGTTGGTGGCACCAGCACCAAGTATTATTTTACAGTTTATCTAACAATTCGAGGGATTTTCGTGATTTGTTTAAACACTGAGGGAAAATACCAAAAACTGTGAACAGGCACGCTTCTCTTCAATCCTCATCAAAAAAAAGTATTGCCATACCATGTAACATTGAAGGGCCAAATGCTACGTGATAAAATATATGTCACTGCAGAAAATGTGAAGTGAAAATTCCATTGGAACGCTTAGTCAGGGACATACAATTACATTGAAAAACTTTTAAATGTTTGCCTTCTGGATTTTTTTATAGATATATCTGTTATACATGTTATAACTTTGTTATATCGTCTATACAATTTTTTATCGTTAACTTTCGCTACTTCTGATATTACACCCCAAAGGATCCATTAGTTTTAATCCCAATCTCTCCAGTCACAGTTTGATGGACACGCCAACTGGGAAGCCCAAAAAAGATATATAGTAAATGCTTCGGCTTAGCTGGTGTGTTTTTTAAAGATTTTTGCCACGAGCAGCTTCCGCCACCTAAGTCATCGGTTCCAGATTCTAAACTGGCATGTCTCCTTTTTCAACGTCGTTGCCATTCTGATTTCAACTTCGTCTTCCTTTCATTCTTCCACAGTGAAAAAGAAAGCATTTCTGTCATTATTATCTTTGACACTGTTATACTAAAGACGAAGGGAACGGTGGAATAACCGAGGCGTCAACAGACTCTCCCTCTCTTTTATTTGAACATATGGAACAATAATAAAAACTATTAGGACAGATTTCTCTTGCACTAATAAAAGCTACCTAATGGTATATGCAGTGCTTGCGAGTATAATAGACAACAAAAAAGGAATCTGCCTTGCCACTAAAACTTTTTACACATCTTGTCCTTCATTTTGACATTTTCCATCCTTCTTTTTTCTCCGCAAACAAGAAAGAATAAACTTTTGTTTTTGTGGTTTGGTACTGGTTGGTGTTTGGTTTGATGCGATTTTATATTACTACCTTCACTAGTAAGCGGGATTTGGTAATCACAAGAGAAAAAAATTACTCTGAAAACTTGTGTAAGTTATGTTTGCACCAACATCGAATTGCATTATTGGGATTAAAATGCTTACCATCATGAGTCATGAGAGAGCGAATAAATACGGACGCACAAGGATTGGCATCAGCATACCTATCGTGTTCTGTAAAGTTTTTACGAGATTTATACAAAAACAGATAATAATTGCCCAGAAGGGAAAGCTCTCTGATGAATTTCTACTATTTTATTATGGAAGATCCTTGCATGCACAAAACAAACATAATATCCCACACGTACAGCCGTATTAAAACTACTATTGTTATTTTCATAGGTATTGATTTCAATTTTTTGTTACGAAAACATTACTGCAAATGAAATGGAATGGACGTGCTTTATATTTTTATCTCTTTGTTGATGATGAGATCTGTTCTGATAAAATTTATCAATAAAAGAAAATGGGAAACTGATATCTAGTAAGAACTATATAGGTATAGGTTATAGGTACTACATATCTAAGCAATTAAATAGATGAAATCGACACGAGACGTATACGAAAACACTGTGTGATGCGGTGAAAGCATAGGTTTGGTTTGACTTGCCTTGTTGGAAATTGTGGTTTGGTTTTCTCTTTAGTTTTCTGGAACGTGCGTGGTGCTATATCTTATGCAAAGCAAATAATATTATGGTATAGCACAGTAGTCGTCGGTGGCACAAAAAGATCATTTTGTGCCAAAATGTAATAATATTGCACAAAAAGGTCTCTTACCATCTATCTCGTCGAGGGAGCAAGTAAATTAGATGCCGAAAGCTGTTCCGAATTGTAGATAAATGTGATTATCTCAAGAGACAGTCTACAGATGTGTTCTTATGAACGTATCATATAGTCTCCTGATCATGCCCATAAAAGAAGCCAGTGCAAAAAAAGAGCGATCGAGAGATGGGAATCAGGTAGTTCATGTAATGTTGTTTTTGTGGTAGTGGTTTCTGTTGCTGCCATCATTGCATGTTTGCGACGAGTTCAAGAAAGGCAAAAACTGTCACCTTTAATACACTATTACTTCAGCTTAGCTTTGCAAGAAGCAGCATCTCCAATTCCATTAAATCAAGAATGATACCAATAACCATAATACCATCTACATAACCAGCATAGCATGCAATTTACATGGAAGGTATATGGCACTGCACGAAAAGCATATCGAATAATAAACGTGATCATAGCCGTATCTAGCGATACCATAAATACAAACCACATGACTACTGCTTCTACTAAAACATCTCAACGGTGCCACTTCCGCCGTAGGTAATATTATTTCTTATATTTGCACTCCAAGACAATCCCTCTATTCAATTTCACCTTCAACAAGCCCTCTTCCCCTTGCCACTACCTTTATTAGCGACTAGAGAAATGTGAGGTGAACTTTGTACGTAAGCGTCTTCAATAAAAATCCATTCAACAAAAGTCAATTTTTGTCGACTTACTGCATTTCGGGCCCTATATGATATCACTATTATTGGATTGAGAGCCCTTAAGCTACCACCACCGTCAGCCACCTCTTTACTAAAAATCTGCTTAACTTTACGAAAGACGATTTCCCAAATAATATGTACACAACACATGTGTAGGATCACAAACAACTTAAGACTCAAGTCAAAAACAAGAGAGCAACCGTATGAACAGCAGCATGCGTTGTATTTCCATATGCCACACGCATTTTTATTTATTAGATCTGAAGAGATGGATCTGAAACTTCTTGAACGATATATCTCTTTGTGAACGAAAAAGTAGTGCGCAATCCAAACAGAAAAAACAGCAGCAGCCAAAAAGCTTTCTCAGATCTTTTTTTGAACAAGTGAAGGGAAGTAAACATGGCAAAAAGTATATTTGGATAATGTGAGCATATACGCAGAAGAGAGAACAGCGGGAGCTAACTTTCTCCCAGCGACCCCCGAGCTCTGTTTTTTCTCGAGTCTACTTTGTCTTTTGAATTGCTCTAGTTTTATGAAGCTGAGCTGTGCTCCACTTTAGTTTCCCCTGTACAACTACTTGTTTACCTGGTCTACTCCAAGTTATATTATTGGTTTAATTTATATGGATTGCTGGCAATTTTCAACAAGGAAATCAAAGGAATTTTCATTCTTGTTCATACTTTTATTATACTTTTTACCTTTCTTATCAAGATTTTCACTAGCGACCAAAGTAGCAAAAACACTAAAGCAGCATTGAAACAACAAATCAGTTTTCTCAACAAAGCTTCAAGTAGATTTTGTCAAGCTTTTTGTTGTTTTCGTCCTCTTCGTTTTTCCACGTTTGTATTTTTACTCTTATCCCTTCGAGTGTTTGCGTGAGAGTCAAACAGCCTAATATTGTTCTGGCAGACTTACTGAAGCTTAGAAAAAAGTGACCTAAGCTCTTCAGACAAAATTGGCTTTCTAGCAGCCCCCACCATCGCCTTCACAATTGCCATCAATAATTCTCTTTTATTTCATTTGTCTCCTGATCTGATCTTCTTACTTGCACTTTTGTGCTAACTTCAATTTACTAACGTACCATACCATGTCATGATGCCAAAGAAGGAGTGAGATTGCATGAAGGCTGTTGCTCTTTTCTCACTCGAGACACGAAGATAGAGAATTGAGACTCTAGGGAAGGGGTAGCTTTACAGCAAGGTGAAAGTGGTGGTATGGTTGTGATGTGAATACATCAAGAGAGACCATCACCATAAATTTTGCTAGTCTGACATCGAATCTCATGAATAGAAACATTAGAAATTCAGATGGTAGCAATGGAATACATGATACAACTTCTCATTTGCACATATTACCTTTCTCATGTGTGAAATATAAATATTGTTCACTGAGCTGGGAGAGCGACTCCCACCGGGTTACAACGACTACACTAATGATAATCAACCAAATTATGGTGGTTGGCTGTGATGGAAGTTGCACAACTAAATAAACAAAATTTAAATCTTATTCACTGCTCGTGTTTTTGCCTCTGCTACATTGCCATCAGTCAGTTGGACAGGCAGTATGTCTCTTTCACTTTTTATGTGTCACAAGATAACATGTTTACAATATTTTGTGTACTGGAGCGGGCTTTCTTTGCTTTTCTTTTTCGTAACATGAATCTGTAAAATAAATCAAAACACATTTTTCTCCCTTCTCAAAGTCAGCACAACTCACATGGCGAAAAATATTTAGGAAAAATAGGACAAATAATATCGAGAAATGTAAAACAAAGTAAATAAAGTAAACACGAAAACAATGGAGATATTTTTTGAACTTTATTTGCTAATAACCAAAAATAATATTTGACCAACCATTTATATAATTAAATACTACTAACTATAAGGTACAAAAATTATATAAGACTGATTCCCTCAATGCCTAAGCAACCGTGAAAACAAGGAAAACTTAAACGTTTCAAAAATGTGTTTATTCCTACAGCAAAAATATCGCTGAAAGGTCAAAGGTCAAAGCCATCA
>JAQFZH010003067.1:0-14707 GCA_034695485.1 Entomobrya nivalis | reverse complement strand
CGGTTAGTTTTCATGATGAAGGTGGAGTTGTGGAACTTGAGGATTCCATGGATGAAGCATCGGACAACGATTCTCTTCCGAGCTCTGTTCCAGTGGGAGAGTATCTGGGACGAGTTTTTGCTGGATTTTATAATGGTACACAAGAATTTATTATATGAAAAATATTAATATATTTAGAGATATTGTAGTAATTATTGGATTTTTGTTTTCTATATTTTTAGGCGCTGTGCAAGAGGGGAACTCCACTGACGCCTATGATCCGGTTTGTTTTGATGACGGAGATCTATTGGTCCAAATGGAGGACTCAATTGATGAAGAGACTGTTGTGAAAGTTGAGCAACCCATGGATGAAGTTCTGACACTGGAGAATTCCATGGATGGAGCAACAGCAAGCGATTTTTTTCCCAGGCATTATCCAGTGGCAGAAGGTCTTGGAGGAGTTTTCGCTGATGGTAAAAAGTGTTCATAATCAGAAAAATGTTAATATTCATAGATATTATGCCTCCTATTAATTATTGCTGGTATCATTTGATTATTTTCAGGCGCCGTGCAGAACGGGGCCTCCATTTTTGAGGACGGTGGCTGGTGATGAAGGCTAAGCAGCTAATGGATGAAGTTCTGGAACTGGATAATTCCATGAGTGGAGCTTCGGGTAATGATTTACTTCCCAGCCCTTATCCAGTTGGAGAGGTAATCAGAGAAGTTTTTGCTGATGGTAAACAAGTTTTCATAATATAAAAAGTATTAATATATTCACAGATATTATGGTTCCCCTTAATTATTATTGTTTCTTTCTGTATTTTTAGGTGCTGCACAACTTGATTCTCCAAACATTCGCGACATTGTGATCGGCAGCCATGTCAAATTGGAGCATTCCATGGAGTAACCTTCAGGTTCGCCCACCATCTCCAGCTCAGGTGACGATAAAGGATTTTCTGAAGGTGACAATGATTGTAAATGCCTAATTCTAAATTGAAATTTATTAATATACATACAATGTTTTTTTGTGTACTTCACGTGGCTCAGATAATGTGATGTTCGGAGAACCTCAAAATCTTACACCTGTCCGGAGAAGAAGCCGACGTTACCAACCAGAAACGCTGCTCGAGATGCGAAGTAAGAGAATGAAGCTCTGGTGGTGCAACTTGGGCGACCAATATTATCCCTCGATTGAGAGCCTCAGAGATCACGTCAGGATTGTTCACCGAAAGGACCCAAGGGGCATCAACCGCTTTAACTTTGCAAAGTGGGATCTCGAGATTGCACGAACTTTTGAGTGTCCTCAGATGTTAGAATTTGAGGCACAACTAGATAATTTGCTGCAGTGATTTGTATTAGTTTAAGAAATTTCGTTGTTGATTAGTTTGTTGTTTGAAAAAATCTGAAATAAAATAAAACGTCATTTCTGATGAACATTAGAAATCAATTTCAAGTTCATTCAACTACACCATATTGCATACTACTGAAACCGTTTCGGCTTTCTAGGGCCCGCACAACCTATTCCACCATCTGCCGGTTTACTCCAACAGCAACACTGGAAAGCAGAATTACCATGCATGTCATCTTGTCGTTAATCTTTTTCATGCAAATGTTGTGCTCTGTTCATGCATCATCATAATAGCTGTGCACAAACAATTCCTATTCCTCACTCTGTCACCAGCTAGCCAAAAAATGGATTTAAAAAAGTGCGAATCTTGTGGAATTTATGTTAAATTAGTTAAATATGATCGTCATAAAATTCATTCTTGCAAAAATAGTTTTTTAAATGATTTTTCCAAATCATCTCCTGAACCTTTTCATATCCTTCTGAGGAAAATGTATCCTCATATAAATATATCGTCTCTTTCACTTTTATTTCTGTATCTGCCAATACGGTTCGTTTTATTTAAACCCGTCAACCGTTTTTTCCTTAAATGATTTTAATTAACATCACACATTAATGAAATCAATGAACTTAAATATGCATGTGCTAAAGCGTACAAGTTCTTCAACTTAACAACAATATGTACACATTTCTGGCACTTTAAAACCTATCCAAACCGAACCTGATAGAAATAATCCTAACTTGATGATAAAATTAAATTCATTTTTTTCTCTGTCATCAGTTTCATATCACATGCACTTTTTTTAAACATCAATAACGACGTCTTGTATTTGTGTAACAAACATGCTTCGACAAGTTTACAAGCATATGACAAAAACATGTTGTTTTTGTTAAACTGATGACAAGGCCCTTCTGTTGTGCAGTAGAACTCCGTGCTCAGTGTGTGCTACTGGTAGTGGCAGTACAATAATACGTTTCATGATCAAGTACATGTAAAAACAAGAAAGTGTATTCATTTGGTGTTGGAAAAAGTTCCACAATTTATGATTTTGAAGTATTTTTTAATAGATTGTGATTTTAATTTGAAATTGAAATTATTTTGTATAATCTGAGAGATTTAATTATATTGACAGCTGACACCCACAGTAACTTGTCTAATACACTGAGTGAGTTGTTAAGTTGTATTCTGGAAGTACAGTTAAGTGCACAAGTAGATTTGCAGTGAATTAACAAGTGAGTATAATTTCACGAATTAACTTATTGTCGCCATTTACTTGAATTCATTTTCGAAATTGTCAACAATTTTTGTGTAAATTGATTTGGTAGTAACTAGTGACTTTTACAGTTGTTTTTGAAAATGGAGATTGGTAGGCTTCGACAGGAAGAGTGTCCCGTGTGCATGCCCGAACTCGACATGAATTTCAAGCAGCCAGTTGCAGGGAAAAAGTATAACAATGAGTATTGTAGCAGCCACATTGTTTGCCTTCATTGTATTAAACACTGGACTGCAACACAACCCAATCCAGGACCACATCATCTGTTGGACATTCCTTGCACAGTTTGCAAGGATAGGTTAATTGGTTGCATTACAATTTTCCCTGGAATGACGTACGCAGTGGGGATCAATAAAGGTAAATTAATTTATGTTTTTAATGTTACATTCAGAATTTAATGCAAGTAATGCACCATTTTATTGCACATATAAATATTTATTTACAGAAACCAATAAATTGGAAATGCTTGAGGATGTGCAAACAGAAAGTTATATTGAAGAGGTTGGTGATGTCCTCAATCCAGTACAACGACTGCCAATTGTACAATCCACTGCAAATGATAATGATATTGAAAACGCAGCTGATGCTGATGATGAACAAGGAGACCAGGGTCCGGATAAGAACAATGACAACGTTCCTGATTTGGATAACATTAGGGATAATAGTATTCAACCGTTCGGGTGAAATATTAGCACTTTCATTTGCAGTAAGCGGAAAAAGGAATATACATACATCAGTAACGAAGTTTTGTTGCACTATTGTGGCTTTCCGTGTTAAGAGGTCTCCCAACCCAACCTCGGGGTATAAAAAGGGCAGTATTGCCAGTGAAAACTTCAATAGCGTTTTGGATTCTAACACGAGAGGACCTCCACTGGACTACCGCTGCCTGCCTTGCTTTTGGACCATTTGAAGGAAGTTCAACATTGGATGCCTGCCGGGAAAGGATGACCATAGTATGGAAGATTTAGACCAAAATGTTGGACTGAGCACCCACTTTTTGGTACAATGGCAACCACCCATGCCGGAGGAGGACCACCACCATCAGGAGGAGGACTGCTGCCGCCGCCTTACCATCAGAAACCTGCTGCTGCCAATGGGAAGGACCAGGTACACTTTGGATGATGCAGAGCGATGCGGCTATCAAGACGACCAAGATGCCGGACCATCATCCGGACCACCACCTATCTGGAATCTGAGGGACGTTGGACACACTTTCAACCAACACGTTAATTCAGACGGATGGGAGCCAACTTTCGATGCCGAGATGGAACCGCCGCTTCAAGAAGACATGGAGGATGATGATCTACCTTCTGAAGAAGACCTAGACCTTGACGAATGACCTCCAGCCCACTTTTATGGACTGGCCATGGACCACTGGACAGGAACGCTGTGCGTCACAAACCCCTTTGAGCATGATGTCACCGTGTACAACAACCGGACCTTGAATTCCATCTGAGGACTTTTTTCGGAGGAGACGGAGATGAACCCGGAAGTCTGTCATCGCCAGCCGGCATCACCATCCAGGAAGCTGCCAACCGGATCATCATAGCCGACCAGTGGAACCATCGCCTGCAGACGTATGATGCGACGTCACTGGACTGGACCGCCACATGGACCTCACCTGGAATGGAAGCACCACAGGACGTCGCCAAAACCACGGACGGAGAACTCGTCGCCGCCAGCCACCAACATCCTATTTAACTCAACCGGACAAGCCGTTACCCAGATGCAGAGGCACCACCAACCACTCGGACAAGATGGCTGGGTTATGGAACCACCACAAGGACTGGCCTTCACCCTGGATGGAAACCGGACTTTACCGACGACGACTCATCTTTACCGACGGATTTCACATCTACCAACTGCACCTACAGGATGGACTGACGACCTTGACGCCCCCACTTGCCTCTGGAATCAACCCCAACAGGACCTTCACTGGAATCTTTGTCAACCCTTCTGGATCCATCATGGTTATCGAAAGATCCCAGGACAAGATATACTTCATCTACCTTTGGTACAGGATGGAGATTCGCAACAGCCCATTACGGCTAACCCACCTATCAATAAAAGTAATTGTAGTACCAGGCTCATTATAATCAAACTTATACGGTTATGGTAGCTGTATATGTTTTAAAACGTACGGGTTGTTCCAGAAATCCTCCATTTTTCGTGTTACTGTCTTTAAATTGTCTATAATGGATGGTTATAATACTTACATGATTTTTGGGTAATATGAGTTGATCATTTGTGATATAATTAGATATTCCTTGACAATAATGATGTTGCATACAATCTTGGTGGGATTCGAGTTCCAAGCAAACAAAGATTAAGTATTCACGGATCCAGTTATTCAATCTAATTATTACCAATTAGTTAGTACCCACCCTAAATTTTGGTTCACTTGTTCCATGTGTGGACCTTGGCACTGTTCCTGCAGCGGCGGTATGACATCCATGTCCAGCGGAGCCAGTCAATGTAAAGATTATAATCGGTTTTAACTGCGTATGATGTATCCTACATATATGAACCTTGATCTTATATGGGGTTATGGAAAATGGGCTTAAATGCACTCGAATATCCTGATATTGGAAATATGGAACCACTCAAGCAGTACCAACTACGACGTCAACAACAAGGTCAACAAGGATGACAACAAGGTCAACAAGGTCGACAACAAGGTCAACAAGGTCGACAACAACTGATACAACAAGTACAACGGCAACTACAACAGCAGCAGAATGTAGCACCGCCAATAGTACGGGAACAACAGTCTCAAGACCGAGCTCAAGTTTCGCGTCCATCAGTACCACCGAATGATTTGGGACCCCTTGATCCAAGCAATGTCAACTTGTCGCCACCAAATCTTCGTAGCATACCAACAGGTCCGGATAGAAATGTGTCAGGAGCAGAATACAGAACTGTTCCGTCCCCACCAATGATTTTAATTGACCACGGCGGAGCGACATCCTCTCATACACCACCTTCAAGAAGACAAACAACAGGCAACCCAGAAAATTCAGCAAATGCATCCCACTTCCATTCCGCTTAGGGAACACATGTACAATTAGTGCCTACAAGATTATTGGAGCAGGAGGGAGCAGGAAGCAGTCGCCCCAATCAAGTAGAGAGTGATGCTCAAGTTGATGGTACAAGACAAAATTTTTGATGATTTGGATGACCTTTTAAACGTCGGAGACTTAGGAGTAGGAGGTAGCCAACCAATTCGGCCCAATCAAGTAGAAAATGATGTACAAGATGATGTCAATTTTGAATTTGGTGTCGGAATCGAAAATTTTGATGACTTGGATGAATTTATAAACCAAGAAGCCTTTGCTCTTTTGGACCGTTATTCGCATTATTCAGCTGCGGACGCAGCAGACCTGCAGTATTGAATGAAAACTTCAACCGAATAATATCTTCAAGGTACTTGCGCACTGCAATTGAGAATACAACCATCAATTTGTTGCGACGTTTTCCCGACGAATGCGATTTGAGTCATGGGAAGGCTCATCATATGGTTAAAGCATGTAAGTTAAAATATTATAGCCATACTATTAGTAAAGTCACGATAATGTCAGAGTCATCTTATTGTGAGTTTCATCGTTTACCTAGATTTCTACCACTACTACTATGCGCCAGATCCAAGGGAGAGAAAATACATGCACTTTGACCACTACATTTGTGACATTGAAGACATTTCTCCAGGATCAACCAGCCTTCGCTGGTGTCCAATCTGTAAACTCGAGCATGGATTTCAAGGAAAAAATGATTTGAATAGACATTTCCAAACACATCACAGCATCGCAGCCAAGTGCTATGTTTGTGGTCGCAAGAAAAAAAACAAGCTATGCAAACACAAGTGTAAACTACCCTCAGAAATAATCCAGCATGCAAAGCAACTTTCTCCATCCGCCATGATGTACCAATTCTGGACGCCATTTCTGACACTATGAACCTTAAGGGAGGAAGACAAGGAAACGTGAAACATATATTTCTTCCAGGACATCCAAGGACCTTCTTGACCCAAATTATGCCGGACAAAAATGATGTATATTTTCATACTTAACTAAAACTACTTCAATATCGAGCAAGCTTTATAAACAATGAGATATGTTTTTAAAAAAATTAGGGAAACTTGATTGAAAGACCCGCGGAGTATCACGTTCAAAAAGACATTGCCACTGACATGCATGAAAGCGGTAACTTTGTAATCACCTATGCCAAAAATTGCAGATATTACGCTACACTGGACGCACTACATGAGCTAGAATTGACAAAAGACCCATTGGTGTACCAACAAGACATTTCATGTGAAGACAAAGAAGTACATGGGCAAGCAAGAAAGGAAAAGAAGACTAAAAGTCCACAGAAGTAAACAAAAAAGATACACGAAAGCAGCACCTCAAGAAGCAAACCAGGATGGTCAGACACCAGGCCCATCATCAGGTAGTCACCCAAGTGACGATCAGATACCAGTCCCATCATCAGGTAGTCACCCAAGTGATGTTCGGAGACCAGGCTCTTCAGGGTCAAAAACAAGCTCTGAAAATGTATTAAACAAGAGTAGTGTATCAAGCATTTTTGGTAACCACGAAAGTCCAGACAGTGAACATGATAGTTCGGACAGCTTGAATACTGACAAGAGAAGGAAAACCCCGGTTTCAAAAAATTCTGCACCAGAGGGCAACAAAATGGTACCAACACAACCTCCACCATCAGACGACGACGATGACGATGGAGGTGATCCTGGTCCAAATAATAGAAAGGGAGGGCAAGCCAATAGCAAGAAATCCAAGAGATTTTTTACCTTCACAACTACAGACACTCAACCTGAAAACCAGTGTGCAAGCAGTGGCATCTTTGTATACGAGTAGTAGCGTACGTGTAGTATACTTTTGTGGTATTGATGTTTTATGTGTATTTTTGTATGATGCTTTTATGACGATTGTCATCGTCTGAGGGTTCAGGTACTTCTAAGTGTAGCTCTAAGTGTAAGTATTTCTAATTGTAAGCATGGCCTAAAACCATTGTAAACTCCACGTGTGCATTGTTCTAAATTCTCGTAAGATATTTTAAGATGTAACTATTTATTTCATTCATTTTTTAAGAACTCAAAAGGTATAAATAATCTCGATGTTTTAACCATTTGATGACTCAATCGTTGTCAGGCAGTTATGCTGTCCATTCTGTTATTCATTTCCTGGTCAGACTGTTAAGCTGTCCATTTCTCTGTTATTTTTTTCTTACCCAAGTTGACAGATGTACAAAGCTGTTCAACATACTTGTAATTCATTCTCTTGCCAATTATCCAATAATATTTGACACTAACGTTTTTTACTATATTTTAAAACATTAACAATTGATCTTGCTCTCAGTATTTTATTTCATTCAAGTAGAAAAGAATTCACGTATCATTTTCCATTCAATCAAGTCGCAAATTTCATTGAGCCAATTTCATTCTCTTAAACGCAACTTCACACAAATCTCAAGTTAACCCACCATCAACTATTCCATCAAACCCTTACACAACGAACACTCATCTCATTAGCATTAATAGTCTGTAGAAGCTCGTCCCTTCAGGTGGTTATTTACTTCGAATTAAACTGATTGAAAACTCGAATAGGACAATGAAGTTTTTTTGTTGAAAACATAAAAAGGCTATAATTACATCAAAATATTGTCTGATTACTATGTACGAAACAAATATTGTTATGGTGTTTACTTATAGCTTTTATGAGTTTTAACAAAAATCAACACTTAAATCTTGCAATTTTATTTAACGTATAACAAGCAAGCTTAAGTAGATCAATAAAATCCTATTTCTCATTCCAGCAAACTTACTATTTTCTATTTGTCATCGTAAATACAGAGCTAAAATAGATCAAAGCAGGAGCAGGGCTTATGCATATATCCACCAGATGTTTGTTTTATTTGTTTTTGATATTCTTTTGAAAGGATAGTCTTGTGATGCTAAGTTAACTTTCACTTGTAAATAAGCGATTAGATAAAACAGCAAGCTTTCATTTTCCCTTTGAGTTTCACTATTTATCATAATTAGGCCACAAAAATACCTAATTGTAAGCTAATTTCAAACAGAATACCTGGAAAACTCACTAACGGAGTTAGGGCTTTTTTAGAAATTGTTTGTGACAAAGAGACAGACATTTACGATTTTACTGTATAATTTTTTGATGCGTCAGCATCAGTAGTGTTCATTGGACTGTGTAATTAGATAAAATGATGAAAGAAGCAAAAGCGATTAGTCATATTTGCACAAACATCTGAAAATTGGGCTAAGACTCTTCACTTATCTTCAGATTCGAGTGACATGATGTATGAGCAAAAATCGGTTTAACCTTTTGTGATTGCTGTACAGGAAACCTTTATGATACGGCAGCAGCTGCTGTGATAATCTTATTAATTATTAGTTCTAGCTCCAGTATTGAATATAATGAAGAAATGGAAATATCTTCTAACCTTGTTTTCTTAAGGAAGTATAAAATTTATTTTATTCGCATCATGACAGTGTCATATTTAAAAACAAAAGACACGACACAGACTCTGAATTAACCCACATTTATGCTAAACGAAACTTTTAAAAGCATCCAATGCTCATCCAGGCCAGTTCGTTTTGTATCCTCTTTATTCAATACAAAAGAAAGTATGCAATAAATTAATTATAATTAAATTATATAAACAGAACAACATGGGTTGTCAAAAATATATATAAAATATTTATCCGCCTCATTATGAATATTTTTACTGTAAATATTTAGTCAGGAATATTAAAAATTTGTTGTGTTAACCAAATTTGTAAATTTCCTTATATTACGTACACATACTTCCTGTGTATACAGTCGCAGTACTGGTTGAAGTAAACAAAGCAGTGTAATATTATGATAGTTGGTAGGTATAATTCCTAGTCTTTTTGCAAGTCTTTTGATCGCTATTCAGATTCCAAAGCACGCAGAATTTCCAAGACTAAGATTTCTCTAAGTCTAACAGGGTTAAAATAATTTACAATTTTGTTATTAAAAACTTCCATCTCGAAATTTTCAAAGAAGACGTGTCTGGCGTTATAAGCTCCTAAAAACCAAATACCTAAATTATACATAATTTAACTCCATCCTAGAAATAATAAATTTTAGCTTTCACCTCTAAACATGTAGACGACATTAACAGAACAATAACTTTTGAACCGAGTGCTACACTTTTTTCCAAGGACAAGCACATCAGAAGAAAAACAAAGTGTCAAATTTCCTTTTGCTCTGCGACAGGAAAGGACAACAAAATTTGTAGTGGCGTACAAATAATATCCACATTTGTTACAAGAGTCTAATGTCAAGCCCAGTCAACCCTACCACTCTACACATATACAACAGAGAGAAAGTGAAAGTAAAGTAATGTCAGTGAAATCTGGTGTTTTCTTTTGCATCCTTACAAAATTCTCAAGAAAAAAGCCAGCCTCTACTCTACTACCATTTCAGATCGTTTGTCTTTCTTGTAATAAAGATAAACAAGAAGTAGAGAGAACTGGAAAGAAAATAAAACGTGATAATTTTTTTATGGGCGCTGTTCTTTCTCCGCAGTATACATGTCGTCTTCACTCGTTCACGTTCCGTCCGACAAAAAATAAAAAAGAATGATATGAGACCTTCGAGAATAATGCATACTTCAAGAAAAACACAAACAATAGTCTCTTGTAAGGTACAGTGTGCTCTCTTCCCACACATGCGAGAAAAAACAATACAACATTGCGAGTGGGAAGAGACTAGTTACTTTAGTGCATCTCAGAGAGAGATATGGTTAGCCTTGAGCCCAACTATATATTTTGCTTTTCTCTAGAAGATGCAGTGGTATTTGTAGCTGTGCAGTTGAATCATCGCTTTTAAATTAAGTGCTTTTAGGCGCAAAGAAGCTGTAAAGAGGAGGGAAATAAAAGAAGAGTTATTATTCTTTACGTTAATATTTAGCAATTATTACAGGAAAATCTCGAGTAGCGGGAATAGTAGAACTATATTTTAGATTGTATCGTTATGACTGTATTCGCAATATTAACATTTTTATTGAAAAATTTGACTTACCTTAAATTCTAAAAGTTATACAAATATTTTGCCATGAAAATTAAGCAAATCTGTTTGATGATATATTTTAATGATAAAACAGTCGTTGAAAAGTTCCAAGTAAAAAAATTACATAAACATCAGAAACTTGTTTTGTTCCATTTTTTGTAATTTTATAGTCCGTGTTTTATTTTAAAATAACTGACTTGTTGTAAAACTTCTCGTTATACTTTCATCTACAATAAAAATGAAGACCCACTAAACAAACAAATTTAACCGATAGATAAAAAAAAGTCGTGTTGCTTTAGTGCAAACAAAATAAAGAGGTTTATCTTGAGGCCAAAAATATTTTGCCAATTTTGTGTTTATATTTTTATGTGAAATACCTCAATCATTTCATTTTCATAAATTGTTACTGCTATTATTATTACTTTACCATTCTCAAAATATCTAGCTTACGACACCACCCATGCAATAAACTTTGCTCGTAGGAGAGATACGAAATTGGTTGTAAAATACAAGCCCATGTGATATTACATTCATCGCTGCACTTTTGTCAGTTGAGAGAATTCGTATAAAAATATTTATAAATGGTTTGTTTTTTTACTACGGAAGAGAAATATATTTCAAGCAAAAAATCACAAGTAAAATTCCGTAGATAAATGGGTATACTCACATTCTTGTTATAACCTGACTTATTCATTTTTTGGCTAGGCTTTTGACTGTTTTGCTTGAGTGAATGTCTGAGAATGAGTTTTATTCAGTCGACGAGTGCAAAATAAATGATCGTTTTTATGGTTGTTATGCACGCATATTTAGTTTTACAACTGCAATAACGACTATACTTTATTTATGAATTCTTGCTTTGCTTTCTTTGTACACGTTTGTTTGTATGTGACGTTTAAATCATGACAACATGGTGCCAACTTAGTTTCTTCAGTACAAAGGTAATTTTCTTCGTAATTTTTGAACTATGAATGTGTGAAATGTGAATGAAATGTCAGAATATTTTTACGATAAGGTATGGAAGAGCGAAAATTTGTTTTGTTGCTAATTTTAAAATTATAAATAAAATTTTTGACAACCAACTGAGCTATTGTTGTGGCACTTGCTCGTTATAGTAATTGACACGATGATTATAAAAGTAGCACGCTATTTTTTTATACAATGTGTTTTATCGAAAATATACACTCAAAATGTAAACGAGCTCATCTAGAATTTGTTTACCAAACCTTTGTCTCCGGCGTTCAAGGTTATTTATCGACAGTTCAAGGAAGATTTCATTTGAGGTTTCAAGTATGCATTTAGAACATGCAGAGCTGTGTAACATTTTGGAGGTTACATATCCAAATCACTAATCACTCGAAAAACATCATTGAACATGTTACTATTATATGCTGGTATTTAATGAGATTTTGGTCTACTTTTAGAACTTGATTTACAGAGTCCCAAATGACAGGTGGTTTGTGGTCCAGACTTGTTTATTGATCATGGCACCACGATCAATTATTTTGCACAACAAAAATGTAAGGATATATCAAATAAATTATTTTCTTTTCGCCACTTCGTCATTTGACGTAATACATTTCATGCTTTGAAGTCCAAATTTTTTAGCTGTTTACCTCCTTCAATTAAAATTTAGTGTCCATTACACAAACTGAAGGATATCATCTATCAGATGAAATCACTACGTAATCTTATCAAGTATAAATAAGCTATGTATAAAACAATCTGACACTGATGAAATGACTCAAACAGAAACTTAACAATATTTTAAAATTTTGATGCTGTAATGTAATTATCTATGTATATAATGCGGAACCTCTACAGGGTTCCACAGTCTAAAATTTAACACTCTAGATTCGAACTTAAGTCCTCAAAGTCAAATCTAGAGCGACTGAGCTGTAATTTGACCTTGTTTAAATATTTAATTCATGTTATGTTAATACCCATTCCCCCATGATACCTTGTAGCATTGCAGTATTTTCACTCTCTCTATCTTTTTCTCTTCGTAAGCAAGTCTGACTAGTTTGTCGACCTAAATCACAAAAGTTTCTCCTCTTCATTTACTTTCCATATGAATTATTCAAAATCTCTAGTCGATTAAACCCATTCACTTGTTCAAACACTAGCCTAGTTTGCAGAAATGTGCCTAGTGCCTGCTAAAAATTGCATGTTAAATATATGTGCGTAATTTGGGTGTTGAATGAAATTACAAATTATTTAAGATAGAAGGATAGACTGTCATCATCGGATCGTCGTCGTCTTACAAAAAAATCGTGAACTAGATAAAGTGTTAGGTACATCAGCATCAGCAACAAGCATTTCTACAAAACATAAAAACATATATTCATACGGAAAAGCAAGTGGCAAAGATTTCATTATAACCAACGAAAAACTGAGAAGAAACTAAAAAAGTCACGTTTTTGGTGGAAGCGATGAAACAGGGAAAAGTCACTCATTCCATAAATCGTGCGTGTGTATCTTTTGCGTTCTAATTTTCACACGCATTAGAGCAGCTGAGCTTTGTGGTTTTCTTTGGCTTGTTGGTTCAGTCCAACCATACTGCTCTACTTTGGTTTACTTTTATATATTTAATATAAATTTTACAAGAAGACTCCAACGCATGAATAGTTTAGCTTAAAACGTTCTTAAATTCGACTTTAAAAACTGTAACTATATTTGTTTTTTTCGGCAACAAGAATAATTTTAACTTTTTGAATCTTAGTTTCCATGTATTTATCTCGACAAATTATCCAATTCTTAGTCTACGTGATTCAAAATACCCCAATATTTCGTGATCGTGCTCTTTCGGGTAGAGTATGTTTTATTTCTACCACAAAACACAAATTTCGTACATACGATTGTTATTTAATATGCGAAAGGAATTACTACTATGGTGATAGCAAGGCAGGGAAAGTAGAGGAATTTTGTAGAATTTTTCAAGTGCTTACACTATTTTCTCTAGTGCCTCATATTACATTAAATGAATGGGAAATTTCTACTTGAATGGAAACCACACATACGCTGTATTGTGTTGTGTTGACTAATGCGACACTAAAAATTGCTAGAAATTCGTACTCTAAAGTGACCAGACTTCAGCATAAATTTCCCCAACAAAGCGTTCTAAAAATAAAATGTGCGTACTCAAATAACATGACTACTAGATAGCAAACTTGACCACAAACATGTACAACCTTTTGTTATGATGCGTACAACAACTACAACTAACCGAATGTAAAAAATATATATACGTACCAAGTGGAATCCATTCATGTATTCTATATCTCGTTTTTTATTTTGTTGATACGATGCCACAAGTATGCGTGATGTAAAAGAGGATGTATATCGTTTTGTTGAAAACCGCTAAAGTCTCAAGAGGACTTCAGAACAAATAAATGAACAAACTGTACAACTATATATTTCCGTGGATTGGTTTTCCTCCAAAAAATTTTTTTGTTCGTTTCAAGTCTCAAAAAACTGGCTCTCTAGAGAGTCAAATTCATCAGCAGATAAAACAAAAAATTGCCGTACAAAAAATACGTGCGTAAAACTTGATGTGCGTAAGCTTAGGATTAAAAGTCTCAAATATTTTGTTTAATTCTGAAAAGCTGGTCTCTAACTTTTTGTTTTGTTTAAATGTAAGCGAAAGTGAAAGTTGAGTGAACTCAAACAAATGCGTTATAAAAAATAAAAAACGGAGAATATTCCAACAACAAAATCACCGACAGCTTTTGTAAGTGAACTTTTGTTCGTCTTTGAAAATAGGGCTAAACATTGGACTGGTGAAAGTGACACCAAAATAATTCCACTTCAAACGATAATCGTGTTCTGTTTATAATTATGTTTTGTAATCTGATTTTAGTTTTAAAATTAGGTTTTATTTGACTTCCTAGAAAATTGCTAAAAGCGGGTTGTCTAAATCGTTTTTCTGTTTCATATGTTTGTCTTTAGTAGATCATGTATGCCATTACCTACCTTACAAATTTTTGTTTGGTGTTTAAATCTTGTATATTGCTTGTTGTATATTGGCTTTGGTTTATTCT
>JAQFZH010003066.1:0-14714 GCA_034695485.1 Entomobrya nivalis | reverse complement strand
AATGTCTACCAACTTCATATCATATAGCTTCGCTAGATCCGACCTTTTTTGTTAACCGTAACAACCATTTTTTTAGTGTGACCATTGACCGGTTCTAGTATGATAAGCGTGTACACACTATGATAAGCGTGTACACACTATGATAAGCGTGTACACTAACGTACTCCCACAGATATGCAAAAAGAAGAAAAGCTTACACTTAATTATAACATTGGAAATCTAAATTTATAAAATCCAGGCAGCTTGTTTTTTGCGGTTTTCGTGTATATATTTACAAGCGTTGTATGAAATATTTTGTAAAAAATAAGTACCTGCTAAACATTTTGTTTAAAAAATATGTTTGTTTCACAATTATTGGGTGAATATTTTATATAAATGTCTAAATGATAGGTAGAAATATTTCTTATTAAACTTTGGATTTTATAAATTAGAACATGGAATATTTTGACACATGAAATTGATGAAAGCTTATGTTGTTTTCTTAAACTTAGAGCCTTTCGTGACTTTCACTAAAGTTTGATTAGATTTTTATGCTTGGCTACAATTTTGATTTGTCGATTTCTATTGGAAAGTCCTTTTTATTTTGTTGTTATTAACTATCATTATACATTTTCCAATTAATTTTTCCTGTTTGCGACATGAAAAGTAAAAAAGCATTAATAACTAACGAATTTGTCAACTTGCCTATTTTCCTTCATTGTTTTGATGTTTTGATTGCATGTCAGAAGACTGTTCTATTTGGCACTCATTTAGAATTGAAGCATTAAAAAGGCATAAGCAAACACCATTCCTAGCATATAAAGAGAACAAGGAAACTAATTGATTATTATCAAGAGCATTTAAAAAAATTCTAATTAAGTAAAGGTAAAGAAAGGTAATACAACGTTTATCATTTCAACTTACTGTTCCAATGAGGGTGTACGTGGCAGTAAAAAAATTGGAAATTTTATAGACTCAAACTTCTGTGTTTATTTCCCAGAGAGGTAATTTTAAAGTGCACATGATGTCAATTTCCCTACTTTCACCGTTCATGTAATCATTTTACTTGGAGATTTTAGTGAAGTTTCTAAAAGCCACTTTTTCATATTTTTAATCATATTGTAGATTGAATAAAATAATGTTTTATATTTGTAGAACCTCTTCAACTGATAAGATTATTTCAACATATAAAATTAAATATAAATGAACAATAAAACAACATCCCAATGGTTATATTTAATGTATACCTGGAATGTTATTAAAACAATTAGGCATAAAAGAGAATTTCACAAATTTTAGACAACTTATTTTAGTAATAATGGGAATAAATAATAATACAACGGTACGGTATATTTCAATCTATAAGCCTATATATTCTTAATATACTTATGTAATAAGACTTTTGTAGCTTTCTTGTTTAGCACTAAGTATTTGAAAATGCATTATCTTAAATATATTTCCCAAAAATATTTATTTAAATTAAATACCAAAAATATTAATTTGGTATTCTAAACGCTGAAACTACATTATTTTAAGTCGAAGATTAGTACTGATCGCTGTTTGGTTTTGTGCTCATTTCGAATTGTAGCATTAAGAATGCATAAGCAAACACCATTCCTAACATCTAAAAAGGTAAATCAAGTAAATTGATCAGGAGTAATTATTTTTTAAATGGTAAAAATTAAAAACGTGAAATAATGTAAATTTTAACTCACTGATCCAATAAGATTGTAGGTCACGGTAAAAAATGTTAAGCCCTTTAGACCCAGAACTTCTGTGCTTATCTCCCGGTGAAGTACGTTCAAGCTAACCATCATGTCATTTCCCCCGAAGTTGCCGTTTAAATATCCCGCCATTTCATTAGAAGATTTTAGAGAAGTATCTAAAAGCCACCCCTTCATTTGCCTAAAAGCTACTGAATTACCTTGCGCTGCCAACAGCACAAAACCTATAAACATACCCATTTGAAACCAAAAATCTACCACTTTAACAAAATGGCTTGTCATCTCTTCTGACATCCAAAATACAAACCACACCATTATCGGAAATGAGCTGAGAAAATACAGAAGATTTAATGGGCCAAATATATCGTTAATTGTTTCTAAGGTGACGCGTAAATTCAAATATCTTGTTTTAATTGTGGTCAAACTTTGGACGTTGCTAATTTTGGATGAATCACAAAGAAGCGTGACATCATGCGCAAAACCTTTAAATATAATGTATGTTATAATTGACCCAATCAGACAAAACATTTCCGTGAGTTTTATTTGAAAGATTTGCAATATATATACAACAGTCGAACAATACTGAAATGTAACCATAAATAAACTAGAATTTACCAAATCGTCGTATTCATCATAATCTTTAGAGTTAAGAACATAAAAGTTGTATAATATTGAAAAACCACTCCGCCTTATAAAATCATTCACATTATTATAATTGGCGTAGAAATGAATGAATGTTCGGAGAATTGACAGCAAAGTAAGAAGAGTTAAGCTTATCTTATGCAATATTGTAAATTTGAATATAGGAATTCCTCCGAAATTACAGATATTAGATAGTTTTTCAAACGCTTGAGGTTTGGACCAAAATGTTTGCATCCAAAATATTGGCAAAATACAGAAAAGCATTCCTCTTAACATTTCTAAGGTTTGGTGTGGATTGGATTTTAAACTTCTTGCAAAATAAAAGCGGAAGTCGCCAATGGAATAAACTATTAGGAGAGAGGCTACAAAAGTACTGATATATTTCTGAAATATATTACTCTGTAGTTTATATAATGTTCTATTTTCTGTTACCAGCCGGAATGGAACAAGAAAAATCAAGTAATTAATTTTAAGAAAATAATTTAGGTATGAAAAAACCAGATTTCCATTTTCAGAAAACGTTAGGTGAGAGAAACTCTGATAGAATTTTCTTGTACTCATGTTAACGTTTGTTGAAATAATAAATTACCTGCTTTAAGACTTGAATTCGCGTCTAATGAGTACAACTATCCATTTTAAATACGTGTTTTACTTTCTCCTGTACTTCGACACTTACTCCTGTAATTTGATTGCACTTAAGTTATTACTTCAGTTTGTTCACATTACTTGGTAGGTTTCTTAATTCATGTAAATCTTTAGTCAAAACCACTAATGTATTGGTTCCCTTTAACAGCTACACAAACCAATATTTGATAAAAACATTTATTTACTCAATTCGCTAAAACAATTTTCATAAGAATTTAATTCTTTACTTTGGTGTGTGGAGTATGAAACCAATCATAAACGTTATAATACGCCCACTAGATGAAGTTTGGATTTTCTGCAAATAAATGTTTTTCAATCAAATAATTTAATTTGGCAAACTAGCAAAAACAAATAGTTATTAATAAAATAAATTTAACTGATTGACTTCTGGTTCTTATAATTTTTTTTCGTTATTTTATTTTTATTTTGGTATGTTGCTTTGAATTATTTTTACAAAATAAATTATTTCTTTAGCTCAAACAACTGAACGAGTTATTTACCATATTTTAATTATTTTATAGTACTCTTTCAACTTACGTGTTATATTGATAACGAGCTGCATTCAGACAAAAATCGTCACGAAATATATACTATTATATATACTGGATCAGCTTGTAATGTTTTATATAAAAATATATTAAGTTTACAATTTATAATGTAATCATTATATATTTTCTGGTAAGTAAAATTATTAATATTAAACCATCAAGTTAAACCTTCGATTTATTAATAATGCAAATCATCATCCGTCCTTTAAATACTTAAGACCTAGTTGCCAGAAGCATCTTAAACGTACCCCGCATCACCCCTTTAATATAATTAAACTGAGTAATTCTAGCAACCACCAAGTTCTTATTCCAACAAAACACAATTGGCCTACAACTTTTAACAAATTTTCTCATAACTTTCCTCTCCAATTTATCCTCCCATATTTGTTTTTCCCAACTATTTAATCTCTTTTTACTTCGTACATACAAATATTTCCCCAACTGCAACACCAAAGTCCAATATCCTAAACCAGCTGGCAATCCTAAAATAATCGGCCCTTTACCCAAAGTACTTAAAACACTCCAGAATCGAATTAAAATAAAATTACACAAAACCGGTAAAATTATACACAAAGCGTGAGAAATACCTATAAATTTTCCCATATAACACATTGCATTTGAATTTATAATTTGAAAGCACCTGTAGATATGTCTCAATTTATCTGGTTTTATTCGTAAAATTTCAAGGCTTCTATACTTTGACTTTTTGCAACCCAATTTTAATTCTTTTTTAAACACTTCAGTTAGATAAAACATGCATAGCTCACAAAATCCCACAACCATTATAGCGTTCAATGCAAGTATAAAACCAAAATATCCATGAAACAAGCATACCAACAAGCCAAGTGGGAAAAAGGAATAATATTTAATGGGTATCCAAGCACCTAAGAATATTACTCCGGTTGGATCATAAATACAAAGCAGAAAGATCATGAATACTAGTCCGATCCACGTTAATGCTGTGCCAATAATCAAAATGTCAAAGCACCAATTGAGTCGATCTTTATTCTTTTCGAAATTTGGCATATAAATTGCTGCAAGCAATAAAATTAGGTGTAATAAAATATTGGACAAATATTCAAAACTAATTTGCAATATTTTCAAATATTACCTTGAAAATAGCGTAGAAATTCAAGAAAGCTATTTAAAGTTCTACACACTTCGTCCGAATACCACCGTATTATCGAAAAGCAGGCTAGAATTACAGCGCTAGCTCCCACGCAATAGAACCCTGTTAGATAGCACCGTTCAAAGTTTTGTTCGTACCAGTATTTTGGAATTGGTAGAAATGTCAGGAATAGCCACAAGCATAAAATTGCATACGAATACTTAATTCGTCGGATACAATTTTCATCTGACGAGTTTCGAAATAGACGTTGATTTTTGTCAAAGACGAAAGGTACTGCTCCTACACTGCAAGCAAGGGCAGTTGTAAATGCGGCAAGTTTTGTAAATCGTGAACTTAACATTTCGAACGTTTTCGAAGGACTGAACTAACGACGGATTTAAAAATAATAATTTTCTTCAAAGTTTGGCCTTTAGTTATTTGCAATTTAGCGATAATATATGGTATAGCAATGTGGATTGGAATGACGTCGTTGATAATTTATTTAACTAAGCGCTTATAAAAAGAACATTTATTGGAGCCAAACCCAGTATTTATGATAAATATGAGGTTAATTTGTTAGAACACACAACTTGAGGCTGTACCTTAAAAAAATGATTTTTGGTCTAACTATTGACAAATTTCAATGATAACTGCTCTACTCATCGTGGAAGTTCCATGAAAAGTGTACACGCCTTGGTTTTTAATGGGTTTGTGTTCCTGTTCCGGAATGTTATATGTTCTGAAAAATTTGTGACATTCACATCTAAAATAATAAGCAATAATAGCAGTTTGTAATATTCTATTCCATTACTTTGAAATTAAAAGACGTAGAAAACAAATCAAAATAAGGTCATCGGTTAATTTGTAGTTTTTGAGTAAATTCGTTTCTACGTTAATGGTTCAGCTAGTTTTAGCTATTTACTTAGGAAACTAACAAATACCTACACAAGTGTATTTGACACAAAACTCTTTCCGGTGAAATTGTCTAATTCCTGTACACTCTACTAAGCCAAATATGTTTACATTTAATACAGGTAGTATACTAAAACATGTATAAGCACCGCTATATTATTTGTATCTCACATATTACTTGTTTAAATTTATATATACGCATATTGCCAATAAACTATTAAAATAATTGATACGTCTTTAGTGAATTAACCTTTCATTGTAATAACTACCTTAAATACACCACGCATTATACCTTTTATGTAATTAAATTGAGTCATTCTTCCCAAAACTAGATTTTTACCCCAACAAATAACTACTGGCCTACAACTTATTCTAAATCTCTTCATAATCTTTCCATCCTGTTCATCATTCCACGTATTTCGACTCCAACTTACCATTATTTTGTTACTTCTAACAAACAAATACTTACCTAACTGCAAAACAAAAGTCCAAAAACCCATACTTAGCGGGAATCCAAGTATCATTGGCACTTTAGTTAAAACACTTAATACATTCCAATAACGAAACAATACAAATATACACCAAACCGGTGTAATAATTAAAAGTGCATGTGTAAATGCTACAAACTTACCAATATAGCACATCGTATTAGCATTCAATATTTGAAAGCATCTATAAATATGTCTCAAATTTTCCGAGTCGTTACGCAACTTATTTAAGGTCCTATATTTACTTGGCTTGCTTCCAAGTTTTAGCTCATTTGTAAATAAAACTGTTACATAAAACAAATAGGTTAAAATGAAACCAAACGTAAGTGCTCCATTCAATGAAGCAACAAATACAAACCATGTATGGTGCATCCATATTAGTAAGCCGAAAGGCCAAAATGAATAATAGTTTTTAGGAATCCAGGCTCCAAAAAATATGATTCCGGTTGGATCGTACAAACATAGTAGACTCATTATTATCGCCATGCCAATCCAACACAATCCACTGAATGAAATCATACCGTCTAGGTACCAGTTTAATTGATTTCTGTCTTTATCGAAATTGGGCATATAGGTCACTAAAACAAATTTTTAAAAACTTAGCATGAGGCTACATTAACTATTAAATTGGTCTATACGCGGCTTAAAAATAGTTTTTACAATACATTGGAAATATTTCAAGAAATGTATGAGTCCGTTGACCTGTCGACAAGTATCTTTAGAATACCAGCGTATTGGGCTAAAGCAATCTAGTACTATTGCAGTGGCACCCAAACAATAAAACCAGGTTACATTGTAGCGTTCTACGTTATGTTCGTATCGATATTTTGGAATCAAGAGGAATCCCCAAAGTACCCAGAGAACCAACATTGCATATGTATATTTCATGCGTTTCAAATATTTTGGATTTGGTGATATGTGAAACAGTAATTGTTTTTTGTCAAACTCTTGAGGAATTGCGCCAACCCAAAGACTGATAGGGGTTGCCAGTTCTATCATTTTAAAAAATCGTGAACTTAACATTTTGACAGTTTTTATATTTCCAATGCTTCTTTTAGTCGTGTTCAAATGAAACAAATATTGCAAACCAATTATTCCAAGGTTTTGGCTCTGGATTGTAAGGCTACAGTATACGTTTTCAACCTGTGCTCACAGGAAACCCGTGGCCTGGCCTATGATTTTGATTATATTGATTAATAGCTTGCGTTTAAAAAGGAAGTCTGAAACGGATGTTGGCAAACATTTAATAACATGGAAAACTTTGATTGCATCCCTTTTACAAGGCTAAACTACTTTTTCAAGGTTTTTATTTACATTTATCATCGGTGGCATAGATTATCAGTATTTTTGTAAGTTTAACTTACAAGTCTACGTATCCAAGCCGGAACCAATAGTCCATTTGTAAATATAACTGCGTCGCAAGATAAGTGGTTTAGAATATTTCTAAATGTAATGGATCCGATTGCGAAATTCATAAATATAAACTAGACTTAATACATGAAGATGATTAAGCCAGCTAGAAAAAATGTTAATTGTTTTTAGGTATTCATGCACTTATACATGTAATGCGGGTAGGATCTTAGAACATGTATTTATGTCGGGAAAAGGCCCATTGTTTTATATTATTGTTTTATAAAGGAAAAGGTATTCTACATTGCGTGATTGCAAGTGCCAGCGTGTCCATGATAGTTTGCAGTAGCACAATAATCAGGTTTAATAGCAGCCTCCCAGTACCGATTCTAATTAAGTTGTGCTTTGGGTTTTTGCAATTATGTTTTGTTTTATGTACACATATCAACATGGCGGTGGCGAAACTTTGTGTAAGTCGGTATATTTAAAGTGCTTGTTTTTGAAGGAGGGAATAGCTAGTTTATATTTTAGGAAAAGAGTTAGAGGTTGTAGGGATTTGGGAATGTATGTTGGACCGTTTTTTTATGTGCAGAAAAGTAGTTTTTGTACGTGTATGAAATTTGTTTTGGATCAAACGATTTCTGTATTGTTTACGTTTTGAAAATATTTAAATGCATAATGAGTAAAGTTAAATATCTTTGGAAACGAAAATTCACAATAAATCTTCAAGTTAAATTTTTTTTTGAAAAAAAGAGACGGATAAATATGCTATTAATCGATTAAAAATTTACTTTTGCTAGAATGGTGGCATTTCATAATACAATTATGATAATAGATACTTACTTTAATTTGACTAATATCAATATTTAAATTTCTATCTAGCCTCAAATGTAGAATACATATTAAAAGTACTATCTTCGGAGTGCAAAAGACAAATAGAGTAAGAAACTTCAAATTAAAAAAACACTATCTTTTGAAATGCTAACAGTTTCAACTAAATCATTAGAAATACATTTAAAATTGCTACTCTTAACTTAAGATTGGGCAACAATTGTTTACAGTTTGTTTTGTAAGAGTGGTTAATTCTTAGTAACCTAGCATAGAAATCGCACATTGGGTTTTTGGGCTAAATTTTTACCACAATTTCCTTATTCGGTTGGTATTTTAGATTGATTAATGTTTGTTTAGTTTGGTAAAATTATACACCTTAAAGTGGATTATAAATGTTACACAAATTATAACAAACAACAAATAGTCGTGATATAAGCCTTATGTTAAATGATACAAGCAAATTAAATTTTTGAAGATGCGATCTTAATGTAAACATATTATTTTCAGTTGACATAACCAATTCTACAAGAAACAGGCAAAATTTAATTTTCCTCTGATCACGATTAAGTCGGCAATAAATCGTTTGCCAAATAAGCAGACACATGCCTGTCTGCTATTGAAAAACACAGTTTACGTGAAAACAGACCGAAATGGGTCACTTTGAAATAAGACTTTATAAAAAACACCACAACACTGTTTTTCTTAAATTAAAAAATTGTTTTGAATAAATTGGATAAATTTCTGTATTTCTACCAAAAGAGAATAATAAGCTAAGAAACCAAAGCCTATTTTTTATTTGCGTTTTGATACTTTTGAGACAACTAAAACACAACTCATAAAATAACAAATAACAACTAAAATGCTAACAAAGGCAACAATTGAAATATTTCGAGGAGTGGTGTACTTAGCACACAACTTGCTACACTTAATCCCAATACAGTTCAACTCTACGTTTTTCCATCTTCAAATCAATTTAAAATTGCATAATTATTTTACCAAGTTTGTATGGCCACTCGTGTTACTAGTTTCTTTAAGTACAACATTATTTGAGTTTTCCTATTTTTGTATGGTAGACTCACAAGTAAATCTTGTAATTTTACTATACCATGGATTCCTACTAATTGCAAAATTAACCATATCGATCGTTTTTATTGTGTTTAATACATCAGGACCGGAATGCTGTCAGCTTTTTAACGTAATATTTAACGCATCATTTCAAAAGAAAGCCGTTATTTTGCATAAACGTTCAATAGCAAGAAAAAGTGAAGACGATATTTTGTTTCCATTAATGTTAGCAGGTAGCGCCATTTTCGTTTTGGTTTTATATTTTGTGATTATTCCCTCGAATTCTCTGATATTGCCTTGTTTTCATAAAACGTGTTTAACTAGTTGGTTAGGAAATTGTAATAGTGTTAGATTTAGAATATTTGTTTGCTTAGTAAACTTTATATTTATGCTACCAAATGGATCACTTGGAGCACTAGTAACTACAAGCTTGTGTGCTACAACAAAATGTATCAACAAAATGTTGCTACGAGTACGGTAAGTAATTTTTGTAAAAAAAGGTGATTTAATACAAATCACAATTAAAGTAATAAATACTAATAAAATTTCTTAATTTGTTTAGGATTCCAAAAGCTTATCATAATCCAGAAAGGTGCAATTCGATGTCAGCCCACTATCGCCAAATACAAATATGTGTTCTACTAACCAACATCTGTTTTAGTGCGTATTTGTTGCCCCTTATTGAATTCAGTGGAGCTGTGATTTCAATTTCCTTTCTGTATTCAGCATTATCCTTTAAAGCCTTTTTGCCAATTTGGGCAACATTATTACTAGGCTTGAATTTTTTGCTTGTGGTTTCCATCGTATGGGTTTTATATGATGTTGGAAGTCAGCCTATTTTAAAGTCTGGTAAAGTTCTGCGAAAGTGGAAGATGTACAATCAAGGTTGCAATTGTGGTTGGACAAGAAAATTTATTCGAAGCTGTCCAAAGGTTGTGTTAAAAATGGGGTCGTTTCATGAATTGGGTCGAAGTAGAGCCCCTTGTTTAATGCGGTTTGTGTTGCAACGCACATTCTTTCTAGTAAAATCTACTGGAAATATTAGCGGAATTTCTGTATTACTTCCACAATAAAGGATTTCATGCCAAATGGGACTAAATTTAATGTTAAATAAGTTGGAATCAAGACCGATCTTATAAAACTTGCTACGTGTGGTATATATTAGCTGTAATAAACTTTAGACCTCGTGCTTTATACATTTCCTGTTTTAGAAAGTCTATATGTTTTTTAAGCCTTGTGTTGCATATATTATTACTCTAAATAGCTCATGCTTTTCATTTCCGAAGATGATATAAATGATAACGTTTATAATTAACAGTTACGAAGTTTTTGATAGTTTTCCCTTGCTTTATTGATTTTATTTATACATATAGTAGAATATATCATTTGCATGGATTGCTTATGACAATATTGACAAACAACAAAGCATATCAACATATACGCAGTTAAGCTTGTGCAAATAGGTTTAAGGTGTGAAAACATTTAACTGGAAGTACATAGGTAAAAAAGTGTAAAAGTAGATACATGGCATTTTCTAGCATTCGCCATTACTTAGCATACAAAGTAAAATTTATACCTTTGATATGTTTCCGTATTGTTTATACACTGAAACTTCTGTGTAATTATTATAGCCCTATTTTCACATTTTGTAGATTTAATGAAATGGAATCTTATGCAAATAATTGTAAGACATTCAACTCAACCGTTTAATTTGAAATTCATACCACAAGACGCAGGTTCAAAGTTTATAAAGACTTCATTGGAAACTACAACAATTATTCTATAATCAATTTTTGCATGAATAATTTCTTTTGATAATGTAGGGCAATCCAATTGAAGTCAGCTTTTTATTATAGCTTGCTTGTATAATTCTTTTTCCAGTTAAAAAATAAATATTTAAGAAAACTTAGGGTTTTTTGGACCCACCCTAAAAAAAGACTTTACATTTCAAATATTCTAAAATTTCAAATATTTAAATTCGATTTTTTCGTTAATACGACCAAGCCTATTGATATTGGTTTAGGTAATAAACTAAGCCACTTTCTTTATAAAACATACTTTGTTTAAGCAATTGTTCTGTAACTGAAAAAAATACTAAATTATTTACATAAAATAAATTCAATAATTTAAAGTTTACTTTGCCAGCAACTTATACTTTATTTCATTTGCTATACTACCTATTGCTCATTTCAACTTAAGTTCCAAAAAATGTTGTAGAAGTAGCTTTAAAACTTAGTAGCACAACTAGAACATCGCCAACCACCAATGAAGCACTTCTTTTTGGATAAATTTGCCAAGAAATTTCATTAAATACAAATCGTACAGTACAATGGCTAGTTTCCTTCAAAACATCAATCCCAGGAAAACTCCGACCAACAACCTTATTCTTTGGGAATTAAAGTTTGCAAACTGGATAAATTTTAGCCATAAAGTGACATGCCTTCCTATAAACTACAACAAATCCACATCCAAATTCCACGTCACCAGCAACTTATTCATTTATTACATCTGGCTCCTCCGAGTATTTCTGTTATTCCTTGACAACGTCTATTTACTATCACAATTTTCCTCCGTAACACCAACTGCTGCCCCCTCTGAAGAATTTATGAACTTTTACGTTCACGCCCTACCTCGTATTGCCGCAAGTTTTATGACCATATCTGTCGCTTTTGGTTTAGATGGTACCGTCCTCTTACTTAACGTCATCTACAAAACTCGTCTTATTTGGGAAAATGAAAAACGGTTCGGCGAATGGTCGTTTTCGTTTACTGGGTCAGTATGCAAAGGATTCAGTACACTAGTTATATGCGGTTTACCCTTCATCTACATTCAATCCTTTTTGCCACTTGTGATGCATTTCCAGAATCGATACAGTCGTCGATACTGGCCCGGACAATATGTGCCTTTAGACCTGTATAATTCGTGGATTGGATATTTGTTAGAAGGGCTAAATGTTGTACACTTGTCAATGATGTCTATTTACATTGTTTGCTATGTATCTACACTAGCGGTTAGCCTATTTATTAGAATGACGTACTATACTGGATGTATAATGTAAGTTGTCTTTAGTTTGAAAATTAATTATTGCAAAAATTGGTTTTTATTTTTTCGATTATTTGTGTTTTTTAGCCACAGGCGTGAAAAAATAGAACAGCGGCCATTTCAAACGAAGAATTATCAGGAAACTCCTCTGCTTCAATACAAATCTCTACTTATTCTTAATCGAATTGGAACTTCGTGCTTTTGCAGTAGAATCCTACCCTGTGTAATAACAAGCGCAGTTGTTGTTATGATAATAAGCAGTAGTTCTATTATTAGGTTTAATCATACCCTACCAATACCTATTTTGTTCAACTTGAGTTTTGGTTTTTTTGCAATAATGTTTGCACTGATGTATGGATATCGTCATGGTGGTGGCGAAGCATTGAATAAGTCAGTTTATTTTAAATGGTTGTTTGTGAGGAATGTAAAAAATAGTTTATACTTTCGCAAGTGTATTAGATCTTGTCGAGATATGCGAATGTATGTTGGAGAGTTCTTTTATGTGCAGAAAAATAGTTTTGGTACTTGCATGGCATTTGTTTTGGATCAAACGATTTCCATATTGCTGTCTTTTTAAATATTATTACGTGCACAAAGTGCTAAGTTGAGTTGAGTTCCACAATTAAAAATTCTGGAAAAATGACTGATTTTTAAATATTTAATAATTTCAAATCTAATATGTATACACCCCTGAGATTGGTTATTACAAACATTAATTACTAGTTTTATTATGGTACAATATGGTACATTTAAAAGAGTTATTTTACTACATTAAAATAAACTAGGCAAATGTATTCTTTTCGGAGAAACCTTCCTAGCATATGTAGTGGGAAGTCCGCTAAAAGTAAAATTAATTATTAATATTATTACAAATAAATCCATACTACACTATATGTATGTATAATCAAGTACCTAAGTTTAATCTACATGATTTACGAGATTGATCAACTAAACGTAATATGATTTTATGACAACATTACGCAGAAGGATATATGGGACATTTAAAATAAATAGGGTTTTTGATGAATATTTCCTAATAAAACGTCCATATTTAACTTTGAAAGTTTAATTTTAATTACTAACTTGGCCTTGAAATATGTTCCGGTTTGTGATGACGCAGGTTGACATTTCTGCTGATTTGCTAACATTTGGTTATACTTATTAGTTTTGTGGTATTATTAGGATCAGAACCTTGAACAGTTCCCTTTAACATTTATACCAAAATCGGTATCTATTTAAATTATAATCAATAATTACATGTGACTAAATGAATAAAAATTAAAACGTTTTTTAGGGATTTTTTGTCTAAAAAGTACTACTTCAATAAAATCGTATTATACATACTTATTGGGTTTTCCCTGCTAAATTAGGATACTTTTAATATAAATGGGGCCATTTCCAACTAGATCCTTAATTATAGTATGAAAAAATGAAGTAATCTGACATATAATCTAAATGTATGTGATATGAAACGTGATAAATTGTCCTCTTTGCCAATTTGAACCTCTACTTTGAAAAATGATATGTTTAAACACTATTTTCAAGTACGGAATTTTAATGCGTCATACAAACTAATTGTACCTTTTTATCTTTGATATATAAAATATGGTCATGATTATATTTAAAGGATACAATTATAAAAATCTTATTTAACAATAAGCTTCAATGTAATTTCGAGCCAGGTTCTACGTGATCATGCATTGTTTTATCATTTGAGGTTATCACAACTCTCGTTTTAAAAACATTTAAAGATATGAATCAACAGTAAACTCGCAATAAGTGGCATATGCAAAGGGCCCACCCTATCGTTATGTAAACGATATACAAGATAAGATGAATATAAGTTGTATAAACTAGTCCGATAGGTTAAAAGAAACGCCTTTATAAACTGCATATATTTTATTACAAATTCTATGAAATAGCAGCTTCCATACATTTACTTAATCAAATAAAGTCAATGAAAATTTTCGTAGTTTGTCCAGTAGCCGTGTAGCTTATTGCAAGTTTTCAACTGCTAATAAATACTTTAAAACGTAAAAAAAATTCTGAAAAGTATTATACAAGCTTATTCGAAATGTCGTTGTCACTTGCAGCATTCGAAATACTTTATCGAATAAATAAAATAGTTCCGTCACCCAATACAGTAAACGTTGCAAACTTACAAATGATAAATAATAGTCTGTACAATCAGCCTGTGCACAAATATATACGAAACTTCCTACTAATAACATTCGCCTCGTTCTATCTACCTGTTATGATTTGGCACACCATTTGGCTAATTCTCCACTGGAATTCCTTTACAGTTTTAAACATCGAACAATTTGTTGTTTATGTGTTTTTCCTTACGTCAACAATTATCGTTGCTTTGACCTGCCATATT
>JAQFZH010003065.1:0-14715 GCA_034695485.1 Entomobrya nivalis | reverse complement strand
AGCCAGCATTTCGTTGAAAAAAGTTTCACAGATAATCTGAAGTACTCAAATTATTGCTCACAATATGCCTTATAATTGATGCTATTTGGGTATTTGTACACCCATTGTACTTCTCCAGCATCTCATTTTATGTTGCATATGTTTTCGTAATTTTGGCAATTTGACGATCATTCTTTCGATTCTCGTGCTCGACACTAATTTCGTCAGAGCGGAAATCTGTAAGGCTCCCATTATTGCCCGAAATCTGGGTAGTAATTCACTAGAATAATTAGTTGTTTTTACTTGACTAAGCTTCAACACAAGCCTTCAAATTATAACGTAGTTATATAGTGACATTCTTTCGTAATTGGAATTTCTGATCTTTTTGATGTCTGAGCTGCCACTAATTAACAGATGCACATGCATGGCAATGCTTGGGCATATTTTTAAGTTAGAACCTTAGCTATCTTCTCATATCAACATTTGGCCTATACATCAACTTACTATTGAGATATCAGGATTTGAATTTGCGTACGTATTAATGAAACCGACTATGTATGTATACTCGTTCTACTATACCTACTCATACAGCTACCAAAAACACATTTCCATTCTATGTTCAAGGTTGATAATCTTTGTTCATTTTATTTCAGCTTGGACTTTTCAGTTTATCTGACAACCAGGATATGCATGAAGGGAATTTAATACATTGTTGCGTTTATTTTTAATTGTTGTAAAAATTTAAGACTAATTCTGATTTTGATGCGAACTCACAGTATCTCAATGCACTTGAACTTTATGTACTTGAGCTATATAAATCATACATTGGATTTTTATATTTTGCTGCTAAATATACATTTAAAAAATGTTTAATTGATAAGTGGTTGAACAGTTTAAGATAAAATACTTGCGCAGCTAGTATGTCCAGACATAAGTACTCGAATACAATTTTTTAATGACCAATTAATTTAATCACGAGGACATCACAAGAATTTATTTAAATTTTGGTCGATCGATCATTTTGAATTTTTTTTTTGTAGTTGAGTATTCATATCCACACATCATTGTGACATGGGTTTCTTTCCTGTATATTTTCGTGATAAAATATAAGCCATCATTTTAGGTGGTTATGAGATTTTCTAACGAGAAACTACTGAAATATGTTAATTTGCGCATGCTTTTTTATATCTACATTTCATATTTTCTCAACAATATGTTAGAATCATTCTATAAAATGCGAAGAATAGTGAACTCTGTTGAACTCGTAAAAATCGGTGTGAAAATGCGAAAGAAAGTGTCGTAGAACCAAATGAGAAAATATTAAACTGAAATTTCTACGAAATAATTTTTTTTGCTTAATATTGATTTTTATTACAAAATTAAATTACATTCACTCAGAAGCTGTGCTTTTAAAGTTATCAAACTGTGGTGGTCCTCAAAAATTTACAGGGTTTAATAAAAATAAAATTTGATACCAAAAGGAGGATTTAACGCTTGTATATTTTAAATTCTTAAACTTTTCAGATTAACTTATTCAGCTCTTTATCAGATTCAGGGTCAGGTAACGTAACATATATGAACATAACAACCAAACAAAATATCGCGATTATCATTGCCACTACAAGTTTAGTCATAAGCATCACAGTTGGTACAGCTTTTATAAATACTTTTACCAAAATGCTAACCAAATACAGTATCCAATTAAATGACCAAATTAGAATGATGTTGTATGCTTTCCAGGCATCCATTATCTTTGGCTCTCTTTCATTCCAGTAGTCCTTCGGTGTGTTCTCCGTTGATGTTGATCCTGTCGTTTTATTTGGGTATTCGCTGTCCAAAGGACTGTATGTATGATCTTGACTACACATCTCACCAGTATTAAAATCATATATTGAATTTGTAAGATGCCAAATTCGAATCATGGTTTGGTAAAGGCTTATCCGTCCAAACTCTTGTTGATTACACCAGCTTTCTGAACCAAAAACCTTTGCTCTGCTTAAATAACTTTGAATAGGGCCGTCCATTTTATATGGCCCATGATATTTCCCCAGCAGCAAATCCAATTTTTTAAAATTCATAATTTTAAAAACATCCTGTCTTTTTGGGGGCCGTCTATGCGCCTCCGTTATCTCACTTTCAGTTTTCTCTTCTTGTCTGTAATGCCATGAACCATAATCTAGAAACAAACAGAGCATACAAATAACATTCGATTCCAGCAAAGATAAAATTTTACAATTAAAATTATTTTGAAGATAAAACTTACATGTGATCCAAGTAAACGGCAAGAGGGTATCACAACATTTAATTGTGTTCTCTTCAAATTGCCGGCATAATTCCACAAGAACATTTTTTACTGGACCCAAACTTTTCCCGTCTACGTATAGAGCACCCGTTATTGATTTCAAAAAGTCTTCAATTTCTGTAACTTTCACGCAATCCGGTTTTAATATAAAGTTTTCTAACTTTAGCCCATTGGCGATGACACATTGAAACTCTCTCGAATTAAACTTTTTTAAAGTTTCCAAATTAAATAACTTTCCATCCACATCGTTTATATAGTTCCAAAATAAGTACTCGCAAATAACTAGTTCATACACTGCATCTCCCATAAATCCCAGTGCTTTATAATGTAAAATGTTATCAATAAATGTTTTCACACTGACATCTGTCAAAGCTGCTTTTATAAGATTGGGTTCATTAAAGATGTAGCCTATTTTCTTTTCAAGACTGGTATACTCTTTGATATTGGAAGCATGATTATTTGAAAGTAAATAACTTTTCGCGTCGCAATCATCCACTTGAAAGCATTGGAACAGTTTTTCCGACTCTGGATACACTTTCCCGCAGACATATAGCTTGTTCAAAAGTGAATCAAACAATTTACCAACTGATTTAATCCCACAACAATTTTCGCTCTCACAGCCTCCAGCATCAATAAAAACTGCCCCGAAAATTGCCAAGATAACATCCTTGTGTATTTTGGGATTCCGCAGATTTCTATTATCTCTCGTATGTATATAATCCCACAAACTTAATTTATACCCTACCACACAATAGTCACATTCGTCGTCAAATTGTTGATAAATATTAGCCAAATTTTCGTTCTCAGACGAACTGGTTTCCTTATTCTCATTTTTAATAATAATTACCTTCTCAGCAACAAGTAATTTTAGAACACTGATTCCAACAAATTTTAATCTGTGCAGTTTCCGTTTTTTGTAAAACACATTTCCATCATCGAAAATGTCCCAGTCTGGAGTTTTCTCGTTAAAATCATGTGTTAGTGCTTCATGTAGTAACTGGATATTTTCAAATTGGTATCCTAATTTTACTTGTAATTCATTTAGTGGAAACGACATTTTTTAATCTAAAATTAATCAATGATATATTTTGAAACTATCAGTACACTTGTTATTTTTCTTTTGCACACTTGTTGCTTGTGATGAAAGGAAAATTTGGTAAAAATCTCAGCTGATCTTTTTTTTTCAATTGAAAAGTTGTTTACGTTCAGTTCATTCAAGCACAAGAAGTTAACAGGCTGAAGTAAAGGTATAAATACATTTCATGTTATGAAGTTGTCTACTTTATTTGTACAAGTATACCTTCTAACAAAAAATATATTCTGCGTTCAACTTTCAAGGTAGCTTATCTTTGTTCATTCTACTTGAGCTTTTTTTCACTTATGGTTTATAACCATCCATGCATTTGACCATCAACGCGTACTTATGTACATATGTAGCTCATATGTTCACTTGCTTTGTCCATGAATACATGTCATTTTTAAAGTAAAATTTGATAGACTCAATTAATTGCCATGTGTCAACAAAGTTTCGCAAAAATAATTTTAGCTCTTAAAAAACGTGTATATTTTTTAGAAAATATTAGAAAAGATTATTATATGCTGATTTTAAATGCGTAATTTCAAGCCAGCTAATTATGCATACAGGCTTATAACTTTTATTCTGAAGAGTTTATATAATAGCTCTTTAAATATAAGCTAACAAAAGATTTGTTCGTGCGTGTCTTATTCTTTGCAATTGTTATTATGTTATTGAGCACTATGGGTTGAATTTATGTAACATATATTTAATGAATGAACTTCATAGAATTTCAATGGCCCACAGCAGATACGAATTATAATACCATAGTTCAAAAATTGTATTTGCTTTTTGAATAAACTTACTCAATAAGTTTTTCTTTTAAGAGCTGGAGGCATTCTAATATTTTTTTACCAAAGTGGTTAAAACCGAGTGTTTACGTTCTTACGCTCTCTTTGTACTTTTTAATGATAATGAAAGGAACAAAAGAATTTTTCACCTCTTGCCAATCCAAATAATTATTTTTAGGCATGGCATGACCGTCTCCTTTTATCAGTTCGGGTGCTTGGTAAAAATTTCGAACCAATTTTATAACCAACACTTAATTTCCCGACTAATGGTTTGCTTAAACTAATTGAAAACTTGAATGATACTTTTATCCACCAAAGCATTTATCTCTTACACCATATAATATACTGAAAAAATATAGTCTAGTATATTATTATGTCTTTTTTATAGTAATTTTGAGTAATGATCAACCAATTTTCTGAAATTCAATTATTAAAGAGTTACATAAGCAGAGCGTTTGCCTTCTTGAAAAAATAGTTCAATTTAATCCTACTTGACGTTAAGCCAATATTTTGTTAGGGAACGCTACTGTTATCATTTCTCCTCAAATATTCAAGACAATTGTTTTATAAATTATGATGCAGAAAAGTGCATCCACAAATATAATGACTCTAAACTGTTGCCTATGCATACTAGTAATTTTAACAGTTAGCGTAAACCAAGTTATTTCCGTGCCAGCATTACCAAATGATCTTTTCAAAATGACACCTATAAGTTCCAGTGTACAAAGTTTATTCCAACAACTAGACCAATGCTATCTCCAAATATTTCTGGACCCTGAAAGTAACTCTAACGAGCATATTTTACTAGAAACATTCCTAGACTACTTCAAACACAAATTTGTATCATTTTCCATCTATAAAACGTCAGTGGTTCACCATGCCAATAAATCATGGGATCACGTAATGTACAAAGTTATCCAAAAGTCTGTCTGTCACGCCCACATATTTATCCAGGGTCAATTTTGGAACTCAAAAGGAGACCAGCTGTCGTTTTTGTTGGCTCAGGAAAGTTGGCCAGTAAACCCAGACTACATTTTACTTATGGCGGAACATGGAGACATAAACTTCGCAGTACAAAAATTTCACAATCTTCGTAACGCTCACTATCTCGGATTTTGTTATGCAGTTGTACGAATGGATCAAGTGTTCTATATAAGCTTGATATCCAATGTAGTAGGATATGTACCTCATGTTCAGTCCTTATCAATAGAAACCGCAAAATATTTCCAAAACATTCGAATGAACGATAATTTCATATCATCTGATTTATCAGACTGGGAAATCCAACACAATCTGAAAACGTGCGACTACAGCACTGAATATGGAATACATAATCGACCACCCACTGTAGAAGAATGTATATTTAAAAAGCTAAGTCAAAGTATGAATTTTACATATCGAAGAAGAGGTGGTGGATACGCCCACGTTAAACGACGCCAAACCTTAGATCGGGGCTATTTAGAAGGTGAAATCAAACACAGTCGAAGACAAGTTGTGGAACATGGCCTGGTATTTGATCAATGGGCATATATGGTCGGAAATGAGCCTTTAGAAGTTTACGATACAGCTTTAATCGGGCCATTTAACTATATTATTTGGGTTTGTATATTATTATCTGTGTTAAGTTTATCTTGTTTATTTGTCATAGCAAAAGGTCTAAACACACTTGGTATAGTAATACCAAGATCACAGTCAGCTATTAAAGCACGTTACAGCACAATTTCTGAGACGATTAATGTAGAAAGTTCATTTAAAGTTGTGATCTGTTTTATTGGCTCAATTTTGGATCAAACTGATACAATAATTTCTTCTAATTTTACAATTTGGTCGATAACTAAATGTTTATTAGCAAATATTTGGCTATTTTGGAGTTTCGCAATATTTTTACTTAGTCAAATATATAAAGGAGAAATGTATAGTTTTCTTACGCAATCACCAGAGCCTAATTACCCCAGTAATATAATTCGTTTAGCTAAAAGTCAAATGCTAATTGTAACGTTCTCCGGATTTTCTATTGGTGATCGACAAATTGGAACATTTAATCAATATTTGGAAGATGTTATGAAATCTGGTGATATAAACTATCCTACTTACTATCATGATTTTAACCGATCATTAAAATATTATCCGGGATGGTTATATGGCTTGAGAAGATTTGCAGCAAATTTGTATCTCGAACAAAATGTTCATTTGAGACAACCAAATAGTACGAATCGAATATGGGGATTTGATAGAGTTCCAAAGCGATTTGCATCATTTGATTATATGAAGCATATACATATGCATAAACTTGTAATGAATTTATTTTCACCAAAAATGTTTTCTTCACCGGTTGTCCCCATGTTTGGCTATATGTCCACAATGCCTTGGACTGTAAATAAGAATCATTTTTATCCACTTTTTAAACGAGGTCTTAGTCAAATTTATGAAAGTGGTTTGTATAATAGATGGGATAGGTATCATGATAGTGTAAATGGTTTAGATAACTTTTATGGGACTTTAAGGTATATAGAAGAAAGAGGAGTAAAGAAGGAGGATATTCGAGTGTCCGTTCCAGTACAAAATTGGTATAGTTATTATTATTGTAGTGAGGGTAGTAGTAGAAAAAGATTGAGACAACATATTTACGAGCCTGTGAGTATTTATGTGTTAAAAGTTGTATGGTTTTTGCCGGCAGTACTATTTAGTGTGTCAGGTATTGTGTGGGCTTTAGAATTATTGTGGCATAAAAGGCCACATAAAAAGGATATGGTTATGATATTTTAAAAGAAACTTGGCAGTAATTTCGTAAGTACAATAAATATTGTGACGAATAATAATTGCTACATAAAATAAACTTTAATAATTGTTGATAAAAGTTTAGCTCAATGTTCAAATTAAATATTTGCATAAGAACTAAACTTCATTATTATTTTGTCATCTAGAAAACCTTGCAGATTACAAGTTTTTAACATCTCTGTAAAAACATACGCATAGTAATGTAATGTAACGTTTATGCTGTCGGCTTTATACAAAGTGAGTACGTTTTATTTTAACATGAACTAAAAAACTGGCTCATTAACCGCATAAATTAAAAGTAAATTTTATCTGTATCCATTTACCATTGTTCGTCCATTAACAAAATTGAACCTTTTAAAAAATAAAATAGAATAGTAGCCACTCCCAAACTCTATTATCATTTACGAAAATTGGTGTTGTTGCGTAAATGTAAAAACATTATGTGATTTTTGAGTTTGATAATAACACGTTAACAATTTCCACTTCTTATCTAAATTTCCTAATAAAGGTATTTGCTTTCATGACGCTGCAAATTACATGCACTTTGAGTTGAATTTGTGTTGTCGCATTACAGTTAAATTAATGAAAAATTTAATAGAAAAAAATAAATATTACTTCATTTCATTAAACATGGCAGTCAAGTATATCTTGTTTATCTTTCTTGGAATATTGAGCAGGATAGCATGCTGCGTAAGTAATTTTTTACAAAATAAAAATTGATCTAAAAAAATAAAGAAAAGTTTTTTTTTAATTAACATTATCGCTTAAATACTAAATCACACAGCACCCATCAATTTCGTCATATTATCCGGTAACATGTAAACCATCCGACAGTTTCATAAGGGATCCCATGGATTGTAATATGTATTATCAATGTATATACAATATACCCATAAGGATGAGCTGCGCTAAAGGACTATGTTTTAACTCCATGACGGACATGTGCGACTGGTGCGACTTAGTTCCAGAATGTGATAAATCAATGACAACTGAAAAGCCAGTGCAAACAAGTTCAAAACCAGGTGATCCGTGCATGCCATGTCCCGTGATGAACATGAGCATTTTTCTTGGACATCCGTATGACTGCAGCAAATTTTACTACTGCAAAAGAAATGAATTGATGGGTGAAGTAGGTTATTGTGCCGAGGGTCTATGGTTTAATTTCTGGAAGCAAAGGTGTGAAGTTCCATGGGAACGTCGATGTAAAAAATCTTCTTTACGATAAACAAGCGTAAGGACATCATACAAATCGCTAAATTAAATTCAACTTCTTTTTTAATCCTAAATTGATATGCAATATATAATTCCAACCTGCTAACAAACTTTGTAGTATTGTGAATCAATTAAAATTATAATAATTTTTAAATGGTGTTATGACGGAATGTCTTGTAGTTAATAATAAATTTTGTGCAAAATACATTCGCTATTTGATTGTAGTCGAAATATAAAATATAATCCACATTTTTATACGATGCTGCTTTCATTAATTTGTATGCACAAATAAACACTCATAACAAGGAAACTTTGTTACAAAATGCTTTTTAATTTGCTCTATTTGGTTTCTAGTTAAAAAGTTGATACAGCAGTAATTAACGTTTCAATTACTGTATCAAATTTTGTTTTGATGATACAATCATTTTTAAATATTTTACTTTCATACTACATCTAATAAAATGAATAATCATACATTCAATTCATTTTTTACCATCAACAATTGCACTGCTCAATCTTGAAAAAAATCACTAAAATAAGATGAAGTTACCAAAATTAAATTGTTCCTACTCTTTATTTGCTCCAAAGAAGCCCTTAAAGTGTATTAAAGTTATCTTTCGATTGTTGATTATATCCGCATTACTACTAATCATAGCCCTCCAAATTAATTTAGTGAGATCACCTTCCACACAATATACACGTTCATGGAACACATGCAATTTTTCGTTTTCTTTGAACCAATCAGAAACATTTCCGGAACAAATGCGATCGTTTCCATGGCAACAATATAAAGATTCTGTCGAAGCAAACGACATTTGCACAATTCAGAAATACAGTGAACTACTTCTTACATCTATTCTTATTCCATTTACAATAAAAGAGCCCAACGTTCCAGTTAATTTATCATGTCAAGCCTCTCCAATTTGGGAACCAGAAAGAATTGGGCCCTGCATTCGACTTGAGGTTTCCAGAAAAGTTGGAGTTATCCTTAACTTTGGCTTTGATGTTGATGCACTGGAGCTTCATTTGCATGAACTGAACGCTGTCGCAGACAAATTCTTTTTGATGGAGGGAACCAAAATCCATAACAGATATTTAGACGTTAAACCATCGGTATGGGATATGATCAAATATACTCCAAGATTTTCTCAGTTTCGGAAAAAGATTGTTCATTTCGTTTTGGATGACGGGGCTTACGCCATCACAGAAAATTCTGAGACAATATTACCCGAAACGTGGGACCGGGAAAATTTACAGAAGAAAGGTAGACTTGAGAAATTTCTCAAGTGGAATTCCGCCACAGGATACTTTGGACCACAAGATATAATTGGGATTGGGGACGCCGATGAGATTCCAAGTCGAAATAGTATTAATTTTCTAAAATCATGTGACATTCAAAATGAAAACGTAAAAATTGGAATTTGGTTTCCCTTTCCTTATATCGATACAATATTCGCCAGTTTGTACCCTGTGTCCGACGATATTCCATTTACCTTCTCCAACTCTGAGTACAGTATGATATCAACTTTTACAAAATCATTGAGCAGTATACCTGCCGAAGTAGAAGCAGAAGAGGAAGCATACGTTTTGGGTGGACTACATTTTTCAAAATATCCATATTTACCATTTCAACTTATCAAGTTGCTCACTTGCACAACTTGTGGGTTGGAGGGACTTGAACGTATAATTGACATTGGATTTATTTACAAATCTGTCGGAAATGAAGATGTCAAGAGTTTGGAAAATTTGGCCATTAAAACGTGGATTGCGAAATGGGACGACACAGCAAATCGAATTAAAACTGTTGATTGGTTTAGAACGAACTATGGCGATGATGTGGCGGATATGATTATAAAAATTCCGTGGTTTTATCAATGTAATCCAAATAGATTTCCTAGTTTTGAGGGTACACATGATGTAAGAATAGCATAAGTCGAATTTTTAAAACGACTCACGCTCTAAAATACCAAAGGCTCCAAGCAGTAGAAAATATCCAATCGCATTACATTGAAATAATAGTCAATTCAAATAAAATGATTTGGTATAAAAATAAATCATGTTATTAAATAAAGTGTCAATGAACTTATTTTAATTCTGATACACCTTGCAAAAAGTTTTACTTGTGTTTTATGCAAATTAATTTAAGCATATTGTCAAATATGCATCAAGTTAATTATCGCTGACAATTGAACAAATTCGTATGCGCTACTCGAGTATAAAAGCAAATTTGTACCATAAAACCCAATAGGTAACAAAGTCAGCAAAATAGCCTTTTACTTTCAAAATTTAGCATTCCATTGCAATCTATAAACTACTGGGTAAACAACCTCCAAATGAATTATAAACATGCATTCTTATACATCTTTAATCAACTCTGCTTGTACAAACCCACTTTTCTGATAGTGAAAACTGTAAAAGTATGAAGCCATCACAAGTAAGAATCTTCTTGCCTCAAAAGAAGTTTTTAAGAGTTTGCTTTCGAATTCTAAGTTTGTTTGCATTTCTCTCTATTATCATCACCAAAATATTTCTTGTGGGTCGTACTGCTCAGCAAATAGCCTCACTTGACTCCACTAATTACTCCGTGACAACCTTTCGATCTGAATCATTCGCCAAGTCAATGCAATTATTTCCATGGGAGCAGTACAAGAATGCTATCAAGTCCACCGACATCCCTACAATCCAGAAGTACGGTGAACAACTTCTTACAAATATCCTCATTCCATTTACAATAAAAGAGCCTACCGCTCCAATAAATTTGTCATGTCAAGCTCCTCCAATTTGGGAACCTGAAAGAATTGCACCATGTTTTCATCTGGAATATCCCAAAAAGGTTGGAGTTATTTTAAACTTTGGATTTGATGTGGATGCTTTGGAGCTTCATTTACATGAGCTTGACTCCGTCGTAGAGAAATTTTTCTTGGTGGAGGGAACCAAAATACATAACAGATATTTAGACACTAAACCATCCATTTGGGATATGATCAAGTACACACCCAGATTTTCTCAATTTCAAAACAAAATAGTTCACTTCATTGTAGACGACGCGGAGTATGCCAACAAGGTAAACGGGAAATTTTCTGGATCACTATTACCTAACATGTGGGACCGGGAGGATTTACAAAAGAAAGTTCGTCTGGAAAAATTTGTAAAATGGAATTCCGCCACAGGATACTTTGGACCCCAAGATATTATTGGGCTTGGAGACACTGACGAAATCCCAAATCGGAACGTTATAAATTTTCTAAAATCTTGTATGCTTCAAACTGAAAATGTAAAAATTGGAATTTGGTTTCCTTTTCCCTATTTTGATACAATATTCCATAGTTTTGCTCCTGTTTCCTCCAATATTCCATTTGCCTACTCCAATTCTGAGTACAGAACTGTATCAACTTTGACAAACTCATTGAGTAGTATACACGCAGGCATAGAATCAGAAGATGAAACATGCGTCTTGGGTGGATTGCATTTTTCAAAATATCCATATTTACCATTTCAACTTATCAAAATTCTGACAGGAACGGAGTCTTTGTTGGATAGTCTTGCTCCACTGATTGATGTGGGCTTACTGCATAGCTTAATAGAAAGTGATGATGATGAAGCGTTTGAACATTTGCTAAATAAGATGTGGAACGACCAGTGGACCTATTTGGCAGATCGAATTAAAAGTGTGGAGTGGTTTCGAAAGATTTATGGGAATTATATAGCAGATGCGATTGTTAGACTTCCATGGTTTTATGAGTGTAATCCTGATAGATTTCCAAGTTTTCATCGAAAACGTGATTATAGGCTGGCGTGATTTATGTATAGTCAATTTATCAAATGTAAACATCAGGGCAATAAAATAAATCATTCGGACGAAATATTTGATTTGTTAAATTTCAGTGTTTTAATATAAGTTGATGTTTTCGTTTTACATAACATTATATGAGTATGTAAAAATCTGTTTATTTTGTGCAGTAGACACAAATAAAAATGAGTATACAAGCACTATTTATTTTATGACGCTAATTAAAATGTTTGCACCGTATCGTTTTCGCAGTGCTTTAAAAAGTATGCAGTTTATTGAAAGTGGATACTTATTTCAATAAACAGTTTTTATCAGCAGGTTTTTTTAACGCTATTGTAAACAATTTATTAGGTTTTATGGCATTTCCAAATTGGTGGGAAGACTCCTGCATCCAATTTGGCCATGTTAGATGCATTATCGTAGTACTTCAGTTTTTTGACTTGCTTTCGGCAAACAATAAACTTCGTTCGGTTATTTTTGGATAGAATTTTATTGAATATAGTAAAAATGAATTCAAACGAATTAAGTTATACATACGAAAACATTTACGTTTTAAATAAGTGATTTTTTACATAACCATTTTCGTACATAATTAAATATCCAAAACTTCGTTACATTCCCTGTGATCAAATGTACTCCTAAACCCTTTCTTATACATACTTCGAACTTTGATTAAAATATCCTCTCTGAAGTCTACGTCAGCTATGGTTATCTGTATACGAAATATTCAGGACAAGATTAATTAGAAGTACTATAAGTTTTTTTACGTTACCTAATTAATTGAATTCTTCATACATTTTGATAATCTTCCGCAAATTTTGGTAGTCATGAATAATTTGAACGCCACTTGGGTCATACAACGCTCCCTATTTTCCACTTGAAATGAGTGGAATGCTTCCCAGGTGGGAAATAATGGGAAATTTGGGATATAGTGGGAAATTATGATAAATGAAGTGGAAAATTCGGATTTTATTTAATTTTCAGTACTATCAAGCCTCAAAATGTCAGTGAAGCGCTATAATAATATTATGAAAAGATTTTAACGAGTAACAGAAACACATTTACCAATTTTATTTGCACTCAGAGTAATTACTTCTAATCTTATAGATATATATTTTATGTGTAAACCTGATTTTTCACTGGTCTGTTTGATATTTCCCATATTTCTCACTTCCCACCAAAATCATCATTTACCAGGACAATATTTCCCATTATTTCCCACTAAATTTTCCACCTGGTAAATACTTTATGACTCATACAGTACTCCACTGCAGTACATTCAAAGGGTGCATGCGGTGTGTCGAAAATTATGCTGACATGGTACCAAATAAAGTAAATCTGCAAATAAAAAATTAACTAAATTGAAGTATGAGAACGAGAACCTGATACTTTACTGTTTTAAGTCACCACAGGTTATCATTTTAAATTGAAATTGATGTCGGGTTACTTTACAGCTCAATAGAAAGGGATGATGATGAAGCTTTAGAGCAGTTGCAAAATAAAATATGGAACGACAAATGGGCCTATTTAGGAGACAGAATAAAAAGTGTGGACTGGTTTCGAAAGACTTAGACGTAAAGAAGCTGATACGATTATAAGACTTCAATGATTTTATGATATGAGTCCTGATAAATTTCCTAGTTTTCATCGAAAACTGGATTATAGACTGGCATTATGTATGTATGTATAGTTGATTTATTAAAAGTATATTGCCTGGCAATACATTTTGACCAATTTTGACCAGCAATTTTGATTTTTTTGTATATATGTTAATCTAATTAAGATGAAGAGTTAATTTTTTATTCGTAAAAAGTCGTAAAAGTTTTAGAAAATCTCTATATTTTTGGGTCGTTTACAAGAATGAGGAATGAGTATACAAGCACAATGTACTTCTGAGGTCAATTAAAATATTCACACGGACTAGTTAATGCAGTGTATTTAAAGATTTTACTATACGTGTGTTTTAAATTTCAAGTTGTCGTGTGATTTTGAGTCAATTGGAATGTTGACAAAATTTCATATTTATTTTGCACTGTTGTTGTGACTACTTTAGTTGTCTGTGATGCAGAGATGTGAAATTCAATGGGAACAATGATGCAAAACAATCTTCATTATGATAAATGGGCTATTGTATAGTATTGCGACAACTAATTTATGAAAAGTTCGAAAGAAAAAAGTAAATTACTCGATAACAATTCACATGTTTGTTCAGTTTCTCTTGTTTATATTTCTGGGATAATGAGCAAAATAACATGATGCGTAAGTACTGTTTTACAAACTACATTTTCTATTTTATATATTTTAGAGACCAGGTGATCCCTGCATGCCATGTGCAGTCATTAACATGAGTATTTTTCTTGGACATCCACATGACAGCACTAAATTTTACTACTGCAAAAGAAATAAATTGTTTGGTGAAGTAGCATATTGTGCTTTAACTTTTGGAAGCAGAGATGTAATGGGAACATCGATGTAAAAAGGCTTCATTGAGATAAAAAAAAAGCATTACGGTAGATGAAAAATCTCTAAAAATAAATAAAACTTCTGTAAAAACTTCTACATTTATAGACAGGCAATATATTGTTCCACCCTGTTAACAAATTTTGTAATATTCAATATTGCAAATATATATTTTAATGGTTTAATACGGATAATAAATTGTATACAAAAAAATGTTTTTAATTTCAGTCTAAATGTTGTAGCCCGACTTTACGAGGAAATAAAATAAATGTTCAAAGTATCAGAAAAGTTCGTATCACAGAATAGTGAACGTAGTTTGTGCTGTAGT
>JAQFZH010003064.1:0-14719 GCA_034695485.1 Entomobrya nivalis | reverse complement strand
CGTTTTTTATTATGTAAAGTGTCGTTCTTTCTTAAAGTTTCGGCCTTCTGTCGTTGTGTAAATTGTCGTTCGGTCAAATGACAGTACTCCCCTAATTTCTGATGTAGTACTTTTTCAAGTTTTCCAACAAAAGATAAGTTTCAGAGTGGAAGCTTTAGTAAACGTCAGATCTCCTTAGAAAGTATTTTCCATTAGTAATTTACAAAATCAGAAAGGCAAATTATATGTAAACGTGATATTATTGTCGTGGCGCGACGCTTCGCCAAAGCGACGTTTGACCAACGTCATTTCACCAACAAATTATTTTTTTGAACGACACTTAACCAAAAGCAAATTTTTGGTCGACGACACTTGGCCAAATCCAATTTTTTCACTAACGACGTTTGGCCAAAAAAAAATTATGGTTAACGACACTTCACCAAATCAAAAAAATACGTCATCTAGCCACAAAGTAAGTTATAAAATACCTGAAATTACAAACAACGTTCACATTGTGTATCATTTCCCTCAGTCAATATAGTTTTAGTACAAAATATCATCTGAAATTTCATTAATGGATTTAATTTCTGATCACAATGAAATCATTTAAAGTTGTACACTGTCCACTTAAATATATCGTAAAGATCTAACTATATCTTATAGAATTTTTGCTATCAAATCGTGAATTAAATATATTCAATGCATTAGGATAGAATGATGTCGTTCTGTCATCAAATATAAAGGAAGTATACGAATTCCATTTGTTAAAGCGTCTTTCCTATCGACGCGTTTGCGCCAAATTATGAGCAGCGGATTGACTACAACAATAGATTGGTCAAATGTTTGTCAATGCTGTTTCAAGGAAGCTGACCGTAATTTTTAAAGTTTAAAACTCATTCAGTTAAGTGTAACCCTGTAAGGAATCTCAGTGCATTGGAGCAATAAGTAAGGGTGAGAAACTTGGTATTATGAAGTATACCAACTTCCAGAGTGATAAAGTCGCTTGTAGTAGGATTAATTGTAATTTGTATTTTTGTTAAACACGATACTTATTCATACACATTTTGAAACTTATCAATATTTAGAAAATACTTGGCTAATCGTCGTGCGTCATTTACATTACTTTTGGCCGGACGTCGTAAGCATATTTTTGTAATTTGGTCAATAGACGTATCTGAAAAATATTTTTTTGGTCAAATGTCGTGCTTCAACTAGCAAGGTGATTTTCTTCGAAAAAATGCAAATTTGGTGCACCGTCGTTTTGGCGAAACGTCGGACAATCATTATTGTACCAAGTATAAACGAAAAGTCAAAAAACAAAATTAATACACATCACAAATTTGCTATTCCTGTTTATGTTTTAACTTGTCGAAAAAGGTATTCTGTCCTTTCTCCTTCGTCATCAATAAAATCACCTAGAGGTTACACGAACGAAGTGTTATGAAATGGAAAAAACAGGTAAAACAAGTATCAAGTTTATAAATAACATGCTCTTGTCTGATGCTTCATGCTCAAAAATGATATAGGTCACAAAATGCTAAAATAAAACACGAATCCGTTTTTCTGTCATGCATTTTTTTGCTGTATATTGAAATTTATAATTGAATTCCTCCTTTCAGTCTATACTTTGTCAGCTGTCTTTAAGCAAATAAAGTTGGAACATTTCTGGTACGGCTCGATGCAGTGTATTCCAAATATCGCACACCAAAAAAATACTGATCACATTTGTATCAAGTCTGACTTGACGATTCAATTATTAAAACTTTATAACACCCCCTTCAAATAAACTTACCCAACATGTAAAAATAGCATGGATACTTTTCAGAGATAATTATTCTCTAATAATAATTAGAGAAACATTTGCAACACCTGTATTTTTTAATAAGCTTTACATAACAATATGTTGTGCTATTATATCTCAAAGGCAAGGGATTTTTTTGCTCATGTAGATTTTTCGGCATATCCACGCATTATAAATGAACTTTTGGAAAACATGAACACAACTTTATGATATTGTCTTAGCAAAATGCGGGAGCCATATGACCTTTTTCCATTTAAAGGGATTATTCGGGTACTTTTCCACATAATAAAGATTCCTTGTGATGACACTATCAAATGATAAAAAAACCAGACCCGAACCCATATCATGATGAAAAAGCACTCTAAGTCTCAGGAAAACACTACTAACTCGTGACACTTGAATAATGTGATCATGATAATGTTATTATTACGAGTGGGAAAATATGACATATTCTGGCAAAAAAACCTGGGAGAATGGGAGAAATCTTTGCCCTTTTTCGTCCAAAATATGAGTGTTTTCACTTTATTCTTCAGTGAGTGAGTGTCATGCATGCATAAGTGCGTGTGTTTCAGAGAAAAGTTGAACTAGGCAAAAGCATTCGTAGGGCAAAATATAATATTAATATTTCATGAGATTTATATGCAGAGTTGGAATCTCCGTCTGTCTGCACGAAATAGGTTGAGTGAGAAATAAATAATGCAATTTTTTTAGCTGCTTAGGTCTGGTCACCATCACAAGAAACAAGTGCAAATCTAAAATGATCTCAAAGTAAACTTATACAACAACATTGCATATATTTATTACATCAGTTTCTTTTTTGAAAGGTAAAATGTATTATTTTAATTTATCACACTTAAAACACTACTTTTATAAATATATTTATGGTACAGAAACATTCAGTCTTAAAAAATACAGTATTTCATTGCAGATACGCATTGGTTTACGTTTAATATACGTAAATATATGTACACGTACTTGGAAAAGTAATACGGCTTATCCTAAAAGTATTCCTAATATTCACAAAATAATTCAGTCAAAAAGTCGAACAGTCTAAATTTTTTTTTGAAATACTATTAGATTTGGACTAGATGTGAAATCGTACAAAATAACATCAATTACTGATTTTTTTTTCAATTCCCAATAGTTTACACATTTACAATAGTGCTTGACGGAGAAATGGCAACTTTCGCTCCATAAACGCAATTTTCTTCAATACTGCTATTGTAAAATGGCCCAACCATTCGTCTCGATGGCAATTTTGTGGTTATCACTGATCCACTGTTGTCCTCATACTTGCTGAAGGTTACGGTTTTTTGTCTGTGTAATTTCCTTTTTCTGCTTGAACTAGAGCTGCTGTTACTTCGTTTATATGTACTTCTTCTACTAGACCCTGCTGAACCACTGTGTGATCGAAACGATCCAACAAAGTTACCATTAGATATGGTAACGCGATAACCTGCAATTTGCATTTTTCTCCGTTCCGTAAATTTTCTCACAAAAGGGATCCATTTTGGCAAAATCGATATGAACATTTCGCGAAATTTTTTGTTCAAAAATGCATAGAGCACTGGATTCACACAACTGTTTGAACTACCCAACCATTGTGCAAATGGGTATAAAAGATCCAAAAAATTGTACTCCCAGTCGCTCAAGGTTTCTGCAAATTTGTATCGGGACACTATAATGTAGAGAGGCAACCAACTCAAAAGAAATGCGAGGGTAACAACGCCAAGCATTTTCACCACACCTTGTCTTGCTTTCTTGTGCATCTTTTTGATGGATCCTTCCGAAGCCGTGTTTTGGGGCACTTTGCGATGACTGACGTGACACCAGATAATAGCATTTGATACGGAAATCAATACGAGCGGCAGACCATAGCAAAATATGAGGTTGGCGATGAGGAAATATATCTTTCCGTGATACTCATTTTGCCAGGTCTCCACGCAATAAGTAAATCCATCATCTTCTGAAACAATGACGTCAAATATCACAGCCCATGGGACAGTTATCAGAAGTGCAATTACCCAAATTAGGCAAATGATTCTCAGAGCTTCGGTTTTAGATAGACCGTGTGGTCGATGAAATGCTCCGTAAATAGCTTGACATCTAAAAACAAAAATAAAGAATTGGCTCACAAACTTGATATCTCAAGGAACACATTTGAACAACATGGAATTATGTAAGACTGTGAGTCCATTCTATTACAATAATATATTCTTCTCATTAAAAATAATTACGCTTCGTTGTTTATCTCTAAATATACATACTCTAAATATACATAAATAAAAATATCATTGTATTTTCGTCAATGTTTACCTGTCCAGTGAGATTACAGCAAGACTGTAGGCTGAACCACAAACGGATACGCCTTGCACGTACGCAACACCTTTGCACATGAAAGGACCAAGGATCCAGGCTAAAATAGAACAAAAGATTGTTAGATAAGATATCTGGTAACTTTTACGTTACTTTGTTTTTTATGCTAAATTATAATAACGTTGTTTATAAACTCACGTTGAAATATGTTGGAAAGAAGTGTGGGACACACGCAAAATACAATAACAAATAAGTCCGCCACTGCCAAGTTCATGATAAACATGTTTGTAACCGATCTCATTCTGGGTCTGAGGAGAATCACCAAAATCACCATGCAGTTTCCGATTACCCCAATGACGAAAATTAGTAAATATGCTATAATCAGGGTTATAGTCCAGTTCCAACTGTGACGAAAATATTGTTCGTCGAATATATTCCACCAATTTTTTGAGAGCTGTTCAGCAGCCCAGTAATATGAAACGTTTTGTGTCTGGGGAATATTTTCACTTTCACTGGATGCAGTTTCGTTTTCCAGTGTGGTGGCTGGAGTCGTTAGAAAAATATCAGTTAGCGCAGTCATGTTGATAGCCATGTTTATAGACAAGGTTGTTTTAACTTCATCAAAATCGGTGTAATTTAGAACCTTGTTCCACTTTTATTGAGTATATAGGTATACTCAATGTTAATAATTTAATTACTTCTTTAACTTTCTCTTTAGAAGAACTTTCACTCCAAAGAAAGTCTATGTTTTATGTTTTGACTTCTTTAGTCCCATTCACACACTTTTGTTTTTAGAAATTAGTTTTATACTTCGGCAAATGGCCAAAGAAAACAACGATGTTAGTCGTTAACACAAGAAAATAAAAGTTTGTTCTATTCTCGTCAATGGAAACATTATTGGACTATATTCGAATACTTTACAACTTATACTAATTATTACAAAATCGACGATCTGAATACTTCTTAACATTCGAATTCACAAATTATTCTACTTTTATGTGCGGTTATATGTGAAGCCAACGAATTTAGTAAACCAGTCGTTCAAAGTAACCCGTTAGTTGATGCAAGTCGTTTAAATAATATTTTAGTCGTTTTAGTGAAGTGAGTTTGCTGGTATGTGAACAGTGCAAAAGCTGAACTCAGACTGAGGCAAGAGAAAGTCAGAGGCACTAGCTTTAAGAGAAATCGTTTGTGTAGAATGCTGCTCAATGCGCATTTCTCTTAACTTTCCACACTTGTTCCTTCTATGCCTTTTATTACGATGTGGAGAAAGTTAAAGGCTTATCGTTTTATGCATATTGCCTTCCATTTTCATAAGTGCATAATACGGAGACCTTTGAGCAAGGTTGTTGCTCACTTGTTTTTGTTTTCTTACAATTGCTTTTCTCTACTTTAGTCTATATTACATAACACTGAAGTGTTAAACATGTTATTCAATTATGATCCGCCATTTTGCAAAATTGTGTTTTCAATGGATTAATATGAAATACGCTAATTGAAATTTAATCAACCATGGAAAATTATGTAATGCTGTTTTCTTTGATAAAACATGCTTAAAATGCTACAATATATCTATTCTAGTGTTTCTTTTGAGTTGTCAATTGGGCTTTAAAAGAACTGAAGAACAAACAGCGAGAACATGCCCATGTTATAAGCCGAAGCTAATAAAAACTGGTTTTATATTGCATCAAAACAGATTTTTTCGGTTTTCCAGTTTTATGAATTTGTTCAGTTTCGGAATATTTTTTGTGAAGTTGTCAATTGAAAAGTAATGTTTCGAAACATTCAGAGAAAACAAGAAGTTTAAAAAAACTTGTGTAACTTTGTATCCTACTGTATAGCATAACAAGAGTTATGATAGGTCGCCTTTAGTTGGTTTTATGTTAAATGCTGTATCAATTGTATCAGTAAAAAGAATCTTTGGATATTTGGTCATGCTACATTATTTAAATTTGAATATATGAATGTGAGAAAGTTGTGAGAGTTCATTGTATAACAGTTTGTTTGATGGTTGCAAAAGGTTCATTTCAAATCATCGAGTAAACCCGAAATATTGGTATTCGTGAAAATAAAAGTGTGGCCATTAAAATTCAATTTTACATGAGGCTAACCCATTATTTAACGATATGTCCAACTAACTTTTAGCGCGAAAAACACCCAATGGCACATTATTCGTATGAAAACTTTCATGTATGTATTGCATGGAATCCACCGTTAACAAACTATTAGGAACTATTTGACCCTTCGATAGATCAAGAAGAAGTAGGACAAATTGGCAATTTTGGTATAAGTTATATTTTAGGTCACACTATTGGAACAGGTAGAGATAAGGAGATTTTTAGGACGAACAAAGTTTTTATGGAATCTATTTCCATGGAATTTTATGATTATTTGAGGAACTGCTCTTGATATTACTTGGGGTCTTAGGTCATACCGAACACGGTCATAGACTAAACGGGTACATCTTTCGTAACAAGTGGAATTGACGTTTTTGTAGTTTGAAGAAACAACTTCCGCGCCGCTTTCACTAAGAGTCATGTTTAAAATTTGTGGTGAAATAATGCTTTACGTACAAGTAAGCTTGGATTGTTTGTGATGTTTTCATTGAAATCAATGTCTTATTTTCAAAAAAAATCCTGTTTCTTTATTTGACAATCTTATCTTTAGGATCAAATAGCAACTACACTAGATTTGATGATGCTTTCCGTCTCTTTGACCATCACTTAATGGAAGCATGCCTTATGCATGTCATGATTATTATCTTCACTAAAGAGAAGAACATTTATAACTTTGCGGGTTGACCAAATGTAGTTACTACCAACAAAAACAAAACATTTGAAATAGAAGAATAAAAAACTTTCGATTGTTTAAAGCTGGTAAGTTCTATTTTTAGAATTCTATTTATGGACACGCTTCTATTTTTGTTGGTTGGTAGATCTGCAGACAAAAATATTGCTTTTTGAGTGTAAAGTTATATTCGAGCTACTTCATACACTTTTTCATAAAAATATTCAAAAACAAATTTCTTGTCAAGCAATACGTAGATTAGATGATGTTCTGGGATTTACTTTGACGTGTAACTAAATTTGCTGAAAACAACTGAATCGACTGTTAACGTTCTTGTTTGGGAACTAGTTTTATAATTCAATATCTGCATGTTATTCAACATTTGATATAGAAAATGATTATGGTTCTCTCCTGTTTGTACGTTCTTTATAGTGCCATTGTAGAAAACGGGTAAAGGCTACTGGGAATTACTACAGGGAGAAAAAGGTTTTACTACAACTTCCAGTTCTTTCAGTCGAATTTCAAATATTTTCATGTTCTTCCAGTTTGCTGAATTAGTGCTTTTAAGCAGGGCTTTGGTTATTTTCTTTTAAAAAATTGGGTTCTAAAAGTACGTGTACGATGGATAAAAATCAAATAATCTGCCTATTTTCTATGTGAATTGGCGACTTTTTAAGTGACCCCAGATTATCACTAGCGAATTAAATGAACTAATATGACTAATATTGAAGAACGCAATACATGCTCATGTGATATGCTTGAAATATTTTACCAGTTATTTAGTATTTTTGTTTTACTATATCGTCATTATCTCGTTTGATCCCGTAAAAATACTAGCTTTCATTTTTTAAATCTCAATTTGAGTTTAATGCACTTGAAGCCGTTTGATATTATTTGCCTTAAATGACTAAAAAGAATCTCATTTCAGCGATAATTTTTATGCTACGGAAATAACAGAAGAAAAACTTGAGGATAACTTAAAAGTGGGAAAATGTTTTCTTGTCGTCAGTTAAACGCTTCATTTTACGAGATCTCAGTCGTACGTACCGAACAGACCGAATGTCACATGAATAAGGTACTATAAACTTAAGATGAAATTTCTCGTAAAACTTTTTACCCCATAATACGACAAAAAAGCTTGTCATCATAAATTTCTAACAACGCAAAAACTTTTTCGAGATTGCAAGTGTAAACAGTTTGTTGGTGTCTGAATTAAAAATTGGTTACACAAAAAAGGAGCTGGATAAGCTAAATATAATCCGGAAAGTAATTTTGCTATAACCCATACCCAATTTCATAAAGGTAAAGTTTACAGTTTTCCCACTGTTTTGTTTTTGTTAATTTTTGCAAATAAGCGTGGGTTTTTATATGAAGAAAACCGAAAGAGGAAAAAAAGCATACTGCATTTTCGATCAACAATCTTAGTGCTTCTTACAATTGCGCAGAAAAATACTGTTTTGGTAGTATTATTAGACAAATGTGTGGTATTCAATTTTCTTAAACGTCATTACGAAAGACATAATTGATTGACATTGGCATAATTGATAGTGAAGCAAGCAAAAAGAAAATAGTCCATCCAATATGCAGCTGGTAAAACGTGTACTTAATTCTCGTTGTAGATTTTAAGGTAAACACAAGTTGAGAACTTCCGGTGATAAATTAATATTATTTTTTATAATGCTTTTCAAATAATTAGTTTATTTGTAAAGCCAAAGAACTAAAAGGATTTCTCCTGTAAGCTATATTTACGGAAAACATTGCTCATGCTAACATATATCTTTTTCTGGAGCTTTTTGGGAAGTGTAGTAAATGTTTAGCTTTATAAACTTCTAGATCATCTTGAAAGTATCATGGTAAAAATAAGAACACAGAACAGAAATAGAAATTATGTACATATTGTTACAAAGCCACAATCACCCACAATATTTTACATTTCTGAGTGGATTCGATAGGTTAATGGGACATGTGGGGTGTTTTTACATTTATTTTGAAGTAAACAGTTATATTTAGTTACGCATTATTACTGTTTGTTTTTCAATTTACACGTCCTTAGCCTGCTGCGCATAAAATTGTTTACTCTCAAATGTCTTACTTGAGTATGTATTGTAAGCGATCCTTTCCTTATTTGCCTTATGCAATATTTTTAAAGTCAAAAGTAATTTTCTGTTTTGTGTATTTTTTTTATGATAACCTTGCGTAATGTAGAAAAGTTATATATTGAATAAATTGCTGACATCCTGTTTAGATTTTTATACCTAATTTTACGGAAAATAATAACCACAAACAAAGTGACAAAAGAGAATAGGTGCACACGTATTAAAACTTGATAAAATGTTTGTAAGAAACCTCATAATTTAATAATAATGGTGTTAGAATTTAATTTAATCTACAAATAATGGTTTTTGACGACATGTTTACCTCTTTTGTAATATAACTCTAAATTGAGGATTAACGTCATACATTACCAAATGACGTAACGCAAGCGTAACCTTTTATTCAAATTTTGACATGCGAAACTTAAAGTTAACCATTGGTTTTCCAAATACAAACGCGTAACGATACAATTCATATTTCAATCCAACTATTTAGGTTAGAAGGTAGTTCAAGTGCACGCAGTGACAGTGAGTAGAACGCAGGAGAAAGTCAAGGGATTTGAATAAGGCACAAAAGTCCAAGCTACTTCAGTTTAGTGATGTACCTGAATTACGGACCAAACTAATCTTTACTCCAAGTGGGGATATATCTTCCTTACTGCGTAGTTCTCGTTCTTGTTAATGTTCCCTTATTACCCAATCTTACAAATGCATAAACAAGTAAGTAGTCTGAATTTAATAATGTGAAAAGAGCCCACATCTTTTACGATTGTTTGATTTCATTCATTTTTGACCAAGGTTGCTAATTTAGACAGTTTGTTATTTATTGCCTCTAATTTTGGTATCTACAAAAACATTTATTATAAATTGGGAAGTGTAAGTTGAAAAGTCACCAAGATAATGATACTACAACATAGTTAAGAAAATCTAATAAATCTTTATGTTCTTGCCCAATTTTCTGAAGTGTGTTTGAACAGAAATTTAGGTAGCAGATCTTGTGTTTATTGTATAAATGAAATGGATAACGCTAAATTAAAATTAAAGATTTGTTACCCATATTTTCAACGAAATTTACGTTTCTAGACTTAATGCTGTAATGAGCAGTTGGTCGTGTATCGTTTATCAACTTCTAGTTTCATTTTCCTCAACATTGTCATTAGGCGTTTTAAGTATGTCCATATAAACTTAAATTTAAATTCTTATCAACTAGTTTATTACTTGGTAGCAGAACAAACTAATGAAAAGTTTTAAAATGCTCGTTCAATCCCCCAGATGATAAATACTTTCATCTATTTATTAAGTTCCTAATTTTATCAAAAACTTGGTTAAAATCTCATATAATAATAAGATAGTTGTGGTAGTTCTGCAAAACACACAAACTAGCATCAAGTACGTTTCAGCATGTTTAGAACGCTAATTTACATATATCATGAATCATGATACAACTTGGTACTCCAAAACAATTGTATGTACACCAATCTAAAAAAACCAACTTATCTATATAACGTCGTTATCACTTTTAGTTATTAACATCATATCAGGCGCTAATAATATGGATGGTAGTACGATACTAACAACCATTTCTAAGAATTGCTTTGTAGTAATTTCACAAATTGATTTTGTGTATGACTGGGTAAAAGTGTCTACTGCATAACAAATGGAACCACTGTCATCATTAAATTTACAACCACACATAGCTAAGATGTTACATGCGTAGAATGTGATTAAAATAAAAATTTAATTCGAATATATTCTTAGTAAAGAATGTGGTTGTCGTTCGTTTTATGTTTTTGTTCAAGTTCAAGGTTACCTGCTCTGCTAATGAAAATATAATATTTGCTTAATGGTTATACAAACCATTACAAATTATGACCACTTATAGCAAAAACTCGTGGAAAATATAAATATAGACAACAACTTAAAGTGAAGGTTACGCGAAATAAATGATTCAAGATCAAGGTTGTTTGTAAAATCAAGGTGACATAAGATATTTTTAACCGACCTTCAGTATATTCAGATATCAAATAAATAATTAGCTACGATTTAAAAACTATTTATATATTTGATTTATCCGTACGTAAATGTTGGTTGAGTTTCATTCAAGTAAATATTGTACAAGGAATGACACTTGCAATAATATTCGTGTCCGGAAGTTTTGCATACAATCTTCAAGGGCACTAGAAAGACAGGCATGAAGGAAAGAGAGCTGAAACTGGGGAGTTGTGCCATGACATTTGGTATTATTATAAAGTGCATTTGTCGCAATTTTTCAGCAATACCACACTTTAAAATTCGTAAGAATAGAATTATTTTGTAGCAAAGTTCAAACATAATTTTAGCTCGGTCCAATCTATTTATAACTTGTTTCCTGGTATTTTGTATTATAATAATAAAAATAGACTAATCCAAGAAATTGTTTAGACTTTTTTTGTCGTCGTCTGTGTTGACTCGTCTAGGTGCTACTCTAGCTAAAAATGGGAAAGTTTTACTAACTCAACTAAAGATAAATTTAAAATAAATTTTCATAATGAAGAAAATAAGATACAATATACTCAAAACAAAAAAGGCCTCCCAATTTAGCTTTTGCTATTCATGTTAAACGAAATGTATCTGGTAATGATAATTAAAGCTTTATCACACTCTAAATTTGTTTATAAATGAAGGATTAAGTTATTCGATTGACAACTCCCAAATGATATTTATTATCAAATTGGATCTAAGTACGTGTTCAACCATTTTTGTAGGTAATCGGTAAATTAAGGCTATCATAATCAATTTGTAAGTATTGCGTCAGGCTAATGGCCACAAAGAAAATTTTATTCAACCAGGATAAAAAATTTTTGATAAATTACATAAGTATTAATATACACTATGGTAAAGTCCAAGCTCAAAGATTTACATGAATTAAATTCTACTTTCTGTTTTGTATCAGAGAGAACCTTGAACCATTTCAAAACCATATGGACATTTTAGTCAGCTACTGTAATAAACCATACTTCTTGCTTTTATGTGAAATCTTAAGGCCAAATAAAAGCTTTGTTTTGGAATTTATGTAAAAAAATATTCAATTTGTACTAGTAGGATTATATCTGAAGAATATTAAAAGTTTTTTAAACATATGGATGTCCTAGCACAACGTTTCAGATTTTATTTTTATAACACCAAACAACATGTTGATTCACATTTTGTCACGTTCTTTATTACGACGTGAAGAACGAAAGGAGAACTAAAACCAACTCACTAATATTACTTAAAATAGGGGCATTCTTTAAGCCAACCTATATGCATACGTACATATACATGCCTATAGTCCTACTAATCTCCGAAATAATATCTTTCCGTTCCCAAAACTGAAAAAAACAGTTATGATAAGCATGATTTTTTATTCATATTAACCAAATGGTTTTATACATTCAAGTTTGTTAAAACGATCATGTTTAATGTATTCTCACGTCATAAACCAGGCAAACTACCAGCTATTTTTGGCAAACAATATCCAAACTTGGTAAAATAAGTTACAAAAGTTTTATTCTTTAAATACGGCGGACGAGTCGAAGCTCGTGATTTCCATTTTAAAACGTAATTCGTTTTATAAATTAGTTACATAATTGATTGTTTTTAACTATTTTTAAAACTTTTACAATATCAATAATGAGCAAAATTGGGATTAATAATTTAGGATATTTCCATTCATAATTGCATTAACTGCGACATACTCAATCATAGGCTTACTTAAAAATACACAAACATCATATCCATTAGTGTGAGTACTATCAAATATGCTGAAACCCAGAAAACAGTTTTTGGACGAAGAGTTATTATTACGAAATATTTTGCTAATTCAGAATATCATTAAAAGCATAAAGCAAAATTGAGTGCTTTTTGGTTAAAATACTGTTGAAATCCAACTTGACCGCAAAATTATATTAAAATTTCACCTATTATTTAATTCCGAACACCCTGATGCAGTTTAGAAAAACAACATACAAACCAAGGTTGAAAATCGTTGTTTTGCGGAACTATATGGTTTTGACTTGTCATTTAAAAAATGGGGTTTCCAAGTAATTCAAAAGTTAACAAAATTTCTAAAGTGCGGTTTCGTTTCCGAGAAAGTGGTGTATACTTTGAAGGTTACATAAAGGACCATTTCAAGAACTTTTGGTTTCGCTTTTCAATTATTTAGGTATTAAAGTATCTGAAAACTTGTTGAAATACACATTGACATGACATAAGTGTCTATTAGTTAAAGTCGTAATATGTTTTATTTGAGATGATGTAATGAAAGTAGTTTCAATATTGAAGCAGATTTTCTGTTTATGTAATGTTATGAATTTTAAATGAATGTTCAGTGTGTACACATACAGTAATGAGAACTGTCAAGTTTTGTTGCGTAAATTCAAAACCCACACATAAAACGTTCATCGTGGTCATTATTGCATAATCAGCACTGTCAGCTCTCTTTACTTTCACTTTACGACATGCACTAGAAATATTATAATTTTGTTCAATGGCATTCCATGCAAAATGCGTTGTCTGCTTGAACATGTTTTTATACATATGGGCATAGATGGACTTCATCATTAACTTTAACTTCTATTTTCAGTTTTGGTCAAAAATTAAAATAAAGAAATTGGTTTTAGTTAAATTTTTACTTACGTTTAAAACAACGAAAAACAAATGACTGGTGTTTCTTACAAAAACATCATTAATCATTAACTTGATCTTTTAGTTATGTCACCTGATCGTGACTCGTGGAAAATGTACGAACATAATTGTTCATCCTACAGTTGTTAAAAGTATACCACTTTTTGTTTACGTTATAGCGCATCGATTGTAATTGTAAAGTTATTTTGCATGTGATGCTCATGTGTATGAACAATTTAATGAGACGTTTTTTCCTTAGCAATGTTGTTTACGAAAACTAGTGATCACGTCACATGGTTCTTAAAAATATAATAAAACACGAGTCGCCAATTTTGATATTTTTGTTTATAACAAAATAAAATGGTTCACCCAAACTTGAATTTACCTTCACTACCAATTTATTGCATTAAGAAAACACAGAATTCCATTTTTTATTTACATCCACATTATTCTTTGTAATTTAATATGTATTTTTCCTAATCAATTAGATGCATTATTCCCTAATTTTTATTTCCTAATGATGTCAAGTGATAGCCTATAAAGAGTAACAAGTATTTGAAAAATTCCATGTTCTAAACTACTCTCATTATAAAAAAATTGTTTACGGTATGACATGAATTCCAATAATTAAATTTCCCCAAATATTCTGCACGCGATTCTCATGTATTTGTGATTAATTTACTATTTTCTCTTAACATAGTATTATTTACGATACCTATTTTAATTGACCTCATTTATGTCTAATTACCAGATAATTGAGTAGGGCAGTTTTAAATTAGCCTAAAAGTGGAAAAGTACAGAGGGCAACTTCTTATGCCATAATTCTTTAAATGAATAAAATCATGGTTTTAGATAAAATGGATAAGGAAAATCAAAAACGTACACAGGTTTTCAGAATCCCCCATAGTTTAATACGAATGTTTATTGTTTACACAGAAACCTATTACACAAAAACAAGTCATGTCAAGTCATGAAGAAAACGCGTAGATAAATCTGAATGATGATGATGACAACTGACAACACATGACATGTTATGACATGTAATCTTAATCTGATATCGACATCTGTAATCCATGTAACCGTTAAATGACCGTTACTC
>JAQFZH010003063.1:0-14723 GCA_034695485.1 Entomobrya nivalis | reverse complement strand
CAATTTTCCCCAAGATATCCTCCTCTTCTTCTCCGACAGCAAAGAAATTCCTTTGTCTCTCAAATGACGCAGCGATAAAGCCATAAAATTCGGAATAACCATCGATTCCGAAGCTGTTACTTTTACACATCCAAAATCTAGACTTGATATTACTATAATAATAATAAGGATCACAATTAAAGTTTTCCGCAAAAAAATAGTACAAAACTTTGTTATATCGGTCGTAAAGAGTAAAATTGTCCTTCAACAGTTCGTCCAGATTGCGATACGAAAGCTGTTTCCTTGGCAAAACAATGTTGTACACGTTCTCACTTTTAAAACAGTTAGTGATTACCAGCGCTGAGATAAGTGTTCCACTCATTAAAAATCTCAATTTTAAGTCTTTGTCAAAATTTGACGGAAAGGGGTTCCCTTGCTCTATCAAAACTTTATATATGGTTAAAGCACCCATATGTATTCCGTTGAATCCGTAGCCGTTTTTGTGCAACGACGCAATGCAAATAGAAAGCAGAGCGATTGAGATGAGTATCAAAACCCAAAGCTTCCACTCAAAAACTGATATAAGTTGCTTAAATGCGAAAGGCTCGATTCCACGTGAGCCACAGCTGATAAAGCGAGTCCTGAGAAATGGGCTGCTAATACTCATTGTGGCATCAGCCTTTTTACGTGCACCATCAAAAAACCCAATCTGCCTCGTAAGGTATTGGGTAAAATATTCAAAATTGGATTCATTTTGATGCTGCACAGATGAAATGTTTGTTATATTTCCAAGTAAGTTTATAAATAAAGATGCATAGCCGAACCCAAACATTATTATTTTGTCAGAAAACTTAAATTTCAATTTTTGTAAACTTTTCAGTGGAAATTGAATCAATTCAGAATCCCCATTGAGGTACTCCACAAATCTTTTTTTCATCGATGCAGCTGAATTTCGATCCGTAATAATTGCTGGAAAATCGATGAACTTTTGACAATTGTCCAAAACATTTATGTAACTGAATGAAAGTTGTGCCAGCTCAATAGGATAAATATTTATAAAGTTTTCGCATTTTGGGCATGGAAACAATACATTGAAACTTTCAATCTTGCATTCAAAATACATTTGAATTTTCTGAAATTTGCAGCCAACATGTCCAGTAATTTGTACGTGGTTGTCGATAGGATCATTTGTATCCTCAAAGTACTGTTTTATAGTCCATGCAGCTAAAGATACACAATCGTAATCTTTTATATTTGATTTTGCGTCAACTAATATGTGTACGGGTTGCCTCAAACTTGGCAAAATTCTGGATTTATCATACCAATGTACCAGAATATCAAAACTTTCCGTATGTTTTCCAAAACGAAATAAACTATCCGGCATAAATAAATCTACTTTAATTTCACAATTCCACGGCCTTGATAACAAATTAAACACTAAAGAGTTTGGGCCAAGACACTCGTAATCTTTTTGAACTACTGGCCATAGTGAATACAAGTACTTAAATATTACACATTTATCTTTGCTTATTAAGTTATCAGTGGAAAAATTTCCATTCAGCTTAGAAATCATATCTTTTGGGACCCATAGTGTGCTCACATCACCTTCTGTTCTATTATCATATGTGTCAAAATATTCTACACGACCAAGTGCTATGTCAAATTGTCTGAGAATCAGAGGAAAGTCAATCGTTGGATACAAATCTGTACCTTCAAAATTGTTAACTACAATAAGACATTTGTCGTCCATAAAGTGTTTCAGGGCTGAGTACAGGTTTTTTACAGTTTTATGCACTTTTGGTAAGATTCGATTTGATTCAATATCAAATAGGTACTTTGTGAAAGCCCGGCCTACATAGGGTTCAATCCACCACGAGTTTAAATACTCATTTGCAATCGGATCCGACAAAGACGTTTTGCTCAATAATTTGGTGTCAAGAGTGTAGTCGATCCTTCTACCGAAGGACAGATTCACTGATACTATACCTACGATGAATCTTAGCAACGAAATACGTAACCCCAAAGAATACATTTTTGTTTTCCAAATCGCACAGTTGCCTAAATCGATTGGATTAATTTTAAATTTATCTTTGGAAAATAAGTTGTTTAAAATTATAGCTCAGCTTCCTATTACTTTAAATGATAAATTTGTAAATGAACAAACTAACTCTGAACTGTGGTCAAGATAATAAAGGTTTTTTGAAGTATGGTATTGTCGGTTCAGAAACAAACTGTTCCTGATAGTTTATAAAATTTGCTCATACATAAAATTCAGTGTGTTTTTACAGCAATTCTTTGCAACTGGTTAACACAACATGTAGCTTTGTGAAAAAATCCAATATTTTAACTTTTATTGAGTACACACTTATTTAACCTATTCGAATATATGCTTTCTTTTTAAGTTTTTTTGACAAGTTTAGATTACTTCGTTGTCTTGCCACGTCGTCAAAAGCTTGTATATTCTTCGACCGTAGAACGTGAACTAGTTTGTTGAGATATCGTGAGCATGAATATATATATATACTATATTATATAAGTAGCCTAAATTAATTTTTATGCTACTTATGTTGACCACGAGTGAGGTACACAGAGGGAAGTATGTACCATAAATTATATAAGTTTTTTCAAATGAAGATCGGATATACCTTCAAATCCAATACACTTTATTGTACTTTACCGCTGCTAATGGTAGAAATGCTTCAGAATGTGGAATATGCGAGATTACATATTCTAATATACATAAAGTTCTATGCAAACTTACATACATATTATAAAATAAGATACTCCGCCGTGGATTTTTCATATTGAAATGTAACTAAGCCATGACCAGAAAAAAACACCACAATAATGCTTTTAAACATAGCTTATTGATTTTTATGGCGACATAAGAGCACAACATGAGGATGTTTCTGGGGTTTTCCGTTTATTCGAGTACACGCGTACAAAAAGATACACGTGTGATCTTTACATATTATCCTAGCAATATTAATTGTATGCCTCTAGTAGAATGGTGGTTATGAATCATAAATTATTCAAAGGTTGTTTTTTTAAAGGAGCATCTACTGTGAAGTCTAACCTAACATGTTGAACTTTGCGGTTGTCGAATGTAAAAGTGTTCAGTTATAAAATCTACCTGAACCACTTCCTTGTACATACGATAAGTTATAACAAAAATATACTGTAGAATAAACTCTTAGCATGTTGACTGAATTTTGTTTAAGCTCTACCATAAAAAAACTTAGCCTTTTAAACAAATTGATTTATTTCGCAATTGAACGTGGGTTACTTCAGGTCATTCGAGTAGTCAAGTGGGCAACACGTTTTGTGCTCAATTTAAACTTAAAGTAGAATATAATTCCCGGTCATTCACACCCGCTATTCCTAATACAAGGCAGATCGAATTGATCAACAAATACAAGACAAAATCATTGTAAAATATTCGGAAAAGTTCTTTCCCATCTTTGAAATATAAATTAAATTCATATACATTTTTAATGTAGAGACGTAAAATAAGATTGTATTCTTTTCTATTAAAAGTGCTCTCATTACGCGGCTTTGTATTATGATTCTAGACACTGCTTATGAATGGATGAATTTATATTCAATAATAATTCAACTTTGTAAATCTCCACTATTCCATTTCACGAAATCATTTTACGTAACCATTTTTTGAAAGAGAAACAAGCATAAACATTCATTTCAAAAGTTTACTTTAAAATGTAAAGCCGCGTAGTCATGTCATCTAATAACAGCACGCAATTCATTTATATGATTCAATATTGAATCCAGAGTTATCTCGGTTTTTCTTTAATATTTTTCAAGTTTGGTTGCTTAATTAACAATCACAAGCAAAATAAAGATTCATAGATACACATGTTAACATGCGATAATTATGAGGAGAGGAGAAAACGTAAAAGTCAACAAACCATACGAGACAAGAAAAAAGGACATTTTTTGTTCCATATTTTTTCTTGGATGATGGCTTAGCTTAAAACATTTATTACTATCTCTCCCCAATATTATACTATTGTTAATGATCAACTTTGTGAGTTTTATTGGAGATAAGTAGAGTAAATGAGAATGAATGTGATCTTTATTCTTTCCAACCAGTTGATTGTCGATAAAAAGTAATATTTAAGTTACAATAAATATCTTCAAATGCAACCTGTATGTTATTTGCTTTATCCAGCATTGTAAATAAAAACATAAACTATTTAAAATTCAAAGCAGTCTGTATGAAGCATAAGTATCATTACTGTTATAATTTTGATAACTTTACCGATATAAACAAGTTATAATTTTGTAAAGCTGATGTGTTTTAGTTGTTTGAATGGAAATTGATGCGTTAGGGGACAATAACATGGCTTATACTTTTGGTGATAAAATGAGGACAGAGACTTCGTGTTGGTTTGCTTATCTTTCTGGTTGGTTTTAGCTGGATTAAAGATGTGGGAACAAGCCATTAGTATCTTTTCAACTTCATAAGTCGAAACAGATGCTGCTTGCGTTCCATTCAATGTAAATACTCATTTGGTGATAAAACGAACGAACAGAACAGACTTTTTCCAAAACAGCTTTATCTTGTCCTGTCGTATGTTCCAAATTACTCAAAGATTAAGTATGAAGACATTTCTCTCATGAAAAATAAATACACAAATTTGTCCTTATACAAACATTGACAAATCAAACATTATTTCACAGAGACCTTACAGCGCAGTTTCTTTCTGTGTGGTATGTTTATGTGATTTGGTCCGATATCAAGTGATAACTGCATTTATAACTGCTTCAGAAAACCAATATGTTCAAATAAAGCTTAATTTTTATTTTGTTGGGTAGTTTGTTTTGCATGCAATCTGCATCACGCTTTACGACACTTATTCTGTTCAACTTACAGTGAAGTGCAACTTGAGTAATTTTACAAAGTTTATTTCCAGCCCAGTTTACTCACAGTTTACTTGTGTGCTTCTTTATAAATTTTCTAAAATTATAAAGCTTTATTTTTTTATAAACTGAGTGGGATCTAAGTTATCAGAAATAATGAGTCTTGTGAAATGTGGCTTGATTTTGTGTGGTTTGCAAGTGTTGTCAATTATTGCATCTGGGGCTAAAATTAAATTGTATAAGGATGCCGACTCTTCAGGTATGCTCTCATTTTAACAATATAAACCACTAATACACCAATAAAAATAACTATATAAACAAAAAAATTAAAACATTTTATAGATTTACTTTGGGAACTTAACGTGACAGATAACGAGTGTGTCAAGTTTCCAAACGATAAAATTCAGGATTTGCGTTCTATTATAACTGACACATGTTTTATTGCTTACGTATATCGTGATTGTTTGCCGAAATTTAGTTATAAATACTTGCCTGGCAAAACTTTAATACATCAAAAAAAGTATGACGAAGTTAGAAAATATTCACTGATTTTCCATGTGCTATTCGAATCACAAAAACATTATCAAATGGTTGGAATGAATTTTATTTTACACCTCGCAGTATTGGATACACTGAGCACCATGGCTGGATGCGGTCACTCCATTTGTGTAACGACCAGGAAGGTGGACCCCAACTTAACGTAGACCTGACAACGTTCATAGATCATCAAAATAGGGAAACTATTCGAAATGTCCTTGAAAGCTATGATAATGTATGTACATGTGTCAACGTTCCCAAGTACGTACAAGACACACGCAGATGGTCGATGGACAATCATGGCAACGGCTTATTGGCTTATTTCGAGTCCGACTGCAAAGAAACGAGTTGGCACTCAAGGGCTTTGTACATTGAAGCGGGCCTTTGGTTGGATTCAGCGGAGATGGATTCACATACAAGAACTCACAGAGGAACTACACGCAAGATCATGTCATTTGGTCCGGATTTAAACTCAACTTATTTTCAACTCAGCTGCTCAGCACATCGTCACGACAACATTATGAAGCTTGAGCTGCTAGAAACTTTGAACAGTTCCAGTCCCCAATTCGATGCCAATTTGAATGACACGAAAATTGATTTGACCACCGGTTCAAATGACGACGTACTTCACTTCTTTGCAGACAATGCATTTCAAGGTAGGCCTATACAAAAACGCATGATATAAAAAACACAAACATATCTTATTTCTTTTTTCACAGGTTATCATTTTGGAAGCAGATCGACTTCAAAGTGCAACAATTTTCCGAAACCCGTACAACACCGTTGGGTAAACGGCGTTGGTTCCATCAAAACAAAAGCTTGTGTAATTCTGTATTCAGCATATGACTGCATGGAGCGTAGTGTTAAAATTGAAGCCCCGGGAACTAACAATTTGACTTCATTGTGGGAATCAACTGTGACTGGTGGTCGTACTCTCTCTTTGCTCTACACACGCTATCCAAATTGGAAATGGGAAACAAAATCCTACCGTGTCTGCAACAAGGACGAAGGGGGCTCTAGTCTCAAGGTGGACATTCTCTCTAGTGATCCAACTGTGGAGCCAAAAGTTGGACCGGTTATTCTGGAAAGCTACCCTTCTTTGTGCTCATGTCGCAATGTGCCGGAATACGTGCAAAAGCTAGACAAGTGGTTTATCAATAATCATGGAAATGGATTGATGGCTTATTTCTCTCCTGACTGTTCATCAACCGCCTATTCACCAGTGAGGATCCCTGCAGGCCAGTCTTCATACTCATTTGGCTTGGGCTCATTTAAAAACGTGGACCCGAATACGGGGATCATCCACAAAATCCAGTCCTTTGGACCTGATCCGAATGCGAGATATTTCCACAGCAACTGTAACAACAATACCGCAACCTTGACAATATTTGGGGAAGGCAATACGACTAGACTTAATGGAGGGAGCCTCTGTGGCTCTGATACTACAACTGAGAGCGCGCTAGTAGGTTTTCTCTTCACGCAAGTCGTTAACGAATTACAGCAGATTTCCATGAAAGTTGAAGAGTTAAAGCAGATCAATCAGCAAACTGGATTTAACTTTGAAAATGTCAAGTCTTTTTTGGAAGGTAAATTAGAAATACAAAAAGATGAATTTAAAAATCTCACAAGTAAAATTAAAGACGATCTTAATGACTTGTTTGCTTGAGGTTGATACCTGCTTGGAAATAGATTACTTTTATCACTAATTTTTGCTACCCTTTAAAAAATAATGCGAAAAAATTGTAGTTTATGCTTTTTCGTTTAAAATGTTCTCGAGTGACTATAAAACCGATTAATCTTTTGTACATAAATCTAGCATTATCATTTGTAAAAAGATTATTATGTAACTGATCATAAAATTCGATTCCGTCATTTATTTTCTATCAGTGTAGTATTTTTATTTATTTATATATCTAATTTAATATCAAATGACCAACTTAAATGAATAACGTATTGAAATTTTAGTGTTTTACACACCTTAAAGAATTACACACATTATCTTGGCAATATGTCTAGGATAAGGATAACCCGCTTACGTGTGTCCAGGTGAGAGCAACCCCTTCAGTTGTTGAGTTTTTTTGGTCTTCTTTTAACTACGTTCGCTTAAAATACTGAACTATTAAGGGTATATTTATCAATAAATAAACATTTTGTCAAAATTAATTTATAATTAAGTTAGAAACTTTTTTCATTAAATAAATACATTAATTTTTATCTTGCAAATTTAATATTTTTAACGCTAGTTTCATTTCATTCTTCCGAGAGCTATTTCTCCAATTTTATTCAACCAATTTAGTAGAATATTTCATTGTTGTACTGTAAATTTGAATACAAAGATAAATAATCATGAAATCCGTAAATGTGTACTCATCTTTAGAGAACCACTGTATTGCACTTTCACTAAAGGCTACCTCCAGTAAAAAGTACATTCCCGCTAACACACAGCCCATTGGTTAAATCTATTCATGTCAACAGTTGTCATTATGAATATCATTATCAATAAAGCAGACAAGTGTGCTCTCATTTCTTTAATTGATTTTATTTATTTTATACAATTGTTGGCTGTTAGGTTCAGTACGTCAATCTGGTTTATGTTTTTATTAAAGCTGCGTAATTTTCTAGTCGACGAGTAATTAAAATATGACGTTTACGCCACCCAATTTTCATCTGTACAGTTTGGAAAATTCGGGAAGTGCTCGAATTCGATGCAGCTGTTTTACGGAATTAATATGTATCTGATTTCCCAAAATTGAATTTGAACAATAATAAAATCTTTTCATGATTAACTTGAAACTTTACTTTGTTTTTCTTTTCAGCATATTACATTCACCCAAACTAATCACTTCGAAAGACTCGTCACTAAAAACACAACTATTGACACTGGTCATGAATATTCATTGGTTTTACTGTATATTATTTATGCCCTTTCAGCAAGTTTAAATGTTACCGAAAAGTTCGAGTCAAGCTCATCTGTTTAATACACGAGAATATGGCAAACCGTATTTTTTCTGGTTTCAAAAATATATCACTTTACCTCGGGTGAAATAATTAATTACTGTGTTCATCAGATATTATTTGGTTGCATTCGTAATTAATTAACCAGACATTTTCATCATAAGTCAAAAGTTAAATTGCAATGTTACATTTGTGGGATATCGACCTCTTCCTCAAAGTCTCGTATTAACATTTACTAAATGAATACTTATCAAAAGCTTTGCACGCGCAGTTTAAAAGTTCACATAGCTACATATATAAATACATACAAACAGCTAAACAGTTTTTATTAATTAAATATTTACACACGTGTTTCAAGTACTTTTTACGCAATATTCATGATATTCCAATTGCGGACTTATCTTTAAATGAACGATGAATGCAAATGATGTGGATCTATGCACTGAATTATTTTTATTCATTTCGTATTTATCGAAGGTCAACTCTCGGTTATTTTACTTATCTCCACTTAATATTTCTAAGACAGCTTAATATTGTTGCATGCATAATTTGTTCTTTCTCTTTTCATTGTTTTATTTACTAATTTACTCCTGACAGTTAAATACTAGCTCAGATTTAACTGTAGCTGGAGTTAAGTTCTACTTTACCATTCTAACGGAATAAACATGATTTACTAAAGTCCAAACACGTCAGATCCAGGATATCTTGAATAAGACTAGAAGCCAACTTACAAGAAATAACTGAAGAAACGATGGAAACTTGGACGAGTAGGTTCATTCTGTTACAAGTGGTACTCATTTGTGTATCTGGTGCAGTACATACTAAAGTTCAGTTGTTTCGGGAACAGAATTATACAGGTTTGTAGTAATTTTTATGTTGAAACAATCGTCAAATCAAGCTTATATTAAACATTAAAATGAAAATATTCAAGTTCAATTTGAATTCGAATAAGTTTTCAATGTGTAGCAAGTAAAGTCAAAAGAAGAACAAATGAGAATATTCATTCAGTTCATCTTCTTAAATGTATTTCCCTTTTTTCTTGTTCTGGTTTGTTTGCAAGCCAAATGAAGATCAAGCTCTGTGTAAAGATGAAGGGGATGCTGATAGTGATGAGATGAAGTCAAAAAGCCAACAACGTCAACACAGAAGAAATGAAGAGGAGAAGTGAGAAAAATAAATATTTTCATACTTATTCTTTTTTCCCATCTTCACGTACGGCTGAGGCTTAAAGGCTGTATGTAGAGCATCATATCATAAAAATAATATATTTCGTCTTTTTCGTGTGTTTAAGATCAACTATCCTATTTTTTCAGAGAATAATAATCTCTAATCAAATCATCTAATTTATCAAATTTATTCAATTACAGCTATTGTATAAAAATTAACCATGTTTACACCACAAATGTTTAGGATAGTTTTTAAAGGTGCAAGCTGTCAGCAGTTTTTAAAGGTACAGAATTTCAAATAAAATCTGCTGCAGGCTAGTTTCTTTTTAACATATTGTAAGGTAATTTGTTAAATTGGTCGCGTAACTGGCATTAATGTTTTATCCCGCATTTGAAAGTCCTTCGTTCTTTTCTACTACCAAAAAAGAATGCCATATGTATATTTGACTCTTAATTGGTTTAAATTTGCACATTTATGGCTTATTAAACTCAATTTAGTGAGCAAGTTTTTTTTATCACGTATCCGTGGAAGTAGCTGGGTTAAGTTGTTTACGTCCTTGTAATGCTTTAATTTTGGAGATTAATGGAATACCACTGACAATGCAGGTCAGAGGGTGGTTAACCCAGAATCCGAATGAAAAGTACATTTTCTAAAACAGTTTTGCATGCTGATTATTAAATCATAACAATTTTCCTGCATGGGCAAATGTGTTGGGGATTGCCATTTACCGTAATGCTTAAGAACGCAAACTCACGACCTAAATATTGACAGGATGCTTTACGTTCTTAAGCACTAGCGTAAATGGCATCTTCAACATACATGCCCACACGGGAAAATAGTTTTGGTATTATTAATCAGCATGCAAAACTTTTGGAAAATGTGCTTTTCATTCGGATTCTGGATTAGCCACACACTGACCTGCATTGTGAGTCGCGAAATCCCTAATGTGTAAAGTTGTCGTCAGAGTTATAATATTACCAAACCAATATGTTGAATCGTGTATTTGATGAATAGTATGTGTGCAGCAGGCGAATCAACTTGTTTGTTTTCCCATTCGTTCCGAATATTTGTATTGTTAACTTCTTGCGCACTTTAAAAATGAGTTAAAAGATAGAAAAAAATATTACTCCTAATTTCATTGCTAACAAAGTATTTCTTACCAGCCCAACGATACACCTTCATAAGTTCTCAGTTTTTTTGGCACAAAAAAAATCATGCACAATACGGTAATCAAGGGAATTGGCTTGTTTTGGAGCATTATACAAGTAATGGGATTGTTTGGGTCCTGTGCCGAAGGTGCTAAAGTTCAGTTGTTTGTGGACAAAGATTACTCCGGTATGAGAAACTTCAAAATAATTATAATAAGTAACAAATAAAGTTTTTGTTATAAATATTTTTTTATTCTCTTTTGCAGCATTACATTTGGAAATTAATCTGACAGACACCTGCTACAATGTGCCGAGCAACAAGCACGTAAGCGTACTTTCTATTATAACCGATAGTTGTGTTATAGCTTACAATCAACCCAATTGCAAGGCTGCATGGAGTAGCAAGCACATGCCTGGGAAAATGCTAGCAACTGATTTAAGGTAGCCAATTTTAATTGTAATATTCACAAAAAGTATTTTCCTATACATAATTTACTGCTCCCATTTACTACACTAGTCTTGGATACTTCGGCTACATTCGGTCACTTCACACATGCAACGACCACGAAGGTGGTCCAACACTTCATGTGGACTTAACCTCTTGGTTTGAAAACAAAAATCCACCTGTAACTCCAGACGTTCTTGAAAGTTATCATGATGTGTGCTCCTGCCAAAACATACCCAAATACATACAGGATAGTAATAAATGGTCCATAAACAATCATGGTAATGGACTATTTGCATACTTTGAGCATGACTGCACAGAGAAACAATCAGATGCATTGTACATTAATGCGGGACACTGGAAAAATTCAAGGGATATGCATAAACACACAAGAAGCTACAATGGAACAACAATGAAAATTCAGTCATTTGGTCCTGCTCTAAATACAACGTACTTTCGACAAAGCTGCTCAAAATACCCAAATGACAAGATTATTGAGGTTGAACAGATAGCAAGATCCCTTAAACAGTTTGCCGTGAACAATGAAGAGCAAATGCAAACTCATGATGCAAAACTTGAAGTGCTTATTACAGAATTTCAGTCGCTTTTAAGGAAAGTTGACAAGTTAGCTGAGCAAGTTAGCAAATTCCATGAGCAAGCTGAATTAAATCTGGAAAATACTAAGCACGAGTTTAACGACAAATTGGAAAAACAAAGAGATGAGATGCAAGATCTTGCTGATCAGTTTAATTCTCATATTCACGAATAGAAAATAAGGTAATCTTTTTTTAGACACTGGAACTTAAACATGTTTAATTAAAATCATGTTAAAATTCACTACATATTTTGGTTATATTAATTTGCGAACAAATCACGTTTAATTAAAGTTATTTGGTAAACCAGCAATATTAAAGTAGCAGAACAAACCATACTCAACTTTACATAACATAATATGAGCCTGCCTTGAAATAAGTTGTTGGGAAAAAATAAAAACGATATTTTTGAAAATGAATAAAATTCGGTTTTCACATTGACCTTATATTTCGTAACGTTCCATTCACCCAAATTAATCATTTAAAAACAGTTTTAAAAAATATCGCAAAAAAACAAACATTGAGCTAATCATGAAAATTCATTCCGTTTATTGCATATTATTTATGTCCTTCCAGCCAAGTTGAATGTCATCGAAAAGTTCAAGTCAAGTTCATTTGGTAAATACACGAGCATTTTTTATGCCTTGCTTGTAGCATTCATCATATCGTCGTAAGTAGTTCAGTGTTCATTCACTCACTCCATACTGCAAGTAGTGCATCAATGTGGATGGTGTAACTTGTCGAAGATAAAATGCAAGATAGTTTGGTACATACATACATAACATCATACCTATCAAGGCGACACGTGTTGGAATATGTGTTTGTGGTCTAGCAAGGATGTGTGCAAATATAATGTATTTATTTATGGCATACAATTATTGGTCCCTGAAAAACGAATCATTTTTTCTTTAAAATTTTGTAGGAGCGTCCCTGAGGACGATTATTATGAATCAATAGCCCCTGTGATCCGTTATTCAGGGAAAATTGATTTTTTTGCAATAATTTACACGTTATTTCAACTCTCTTAAGTACTTTACACGCGCTTCCATGGCCTAAAAATCCAGACTAGCACACATAAATTACGTTGCATTTCTGAGTATATATTTTAATTTTTACAAGAGAATTTAGCCTATCTACTTCGAAACCAAGTAAACTGACTTCAACAATTCCATGTGAAACATCAGAAAATATTGCATACAAATATAATTGAACCGTTCTCCATTTCTTATATATGACCAAGAATTCAATGTTTTCAGGTCTTTCACCTATTTAACACGGAATGTGATCTAGATTTGTTTTGGGATAGTCACCCCAAATGTTAGACAACCATGTGCTCAACTTTTATGTTCCTCTGATAATCCAAAATCAAATGATGTATAGATTGTCATGGTCAAAACCATTCGTTGAAAACATGATGAGGCCATTCAGCAGCATGTTCTATTTTACTTTTGCCGAGTATGACTTTCTTTAAGTGCAGTGGCACACTAGTCACAATATTCATCATTGTTGTTCAAACTTTGTTGAAGTAAACTTCAAAGTAGAAAGGCTTAAATCTCTTGTTGCAGTTAAAGTGCGTACGCATATATGCAATGTAGTTTCTGTGTAGATTTTTAGGCCATGGAAGCACGTGTAAAGCACTTAAGAAAGATGAATTAACCTGTCAATTATTGCAAAAAAATCAATTTTCCCTGAATAACGGATCACAGGGGCTATTTATTCATAATAATCGTCCTCAGGGACGTCCCTACAATATTTTAAATAAAAAATGAATCGTTTTTCAGGGACTGAAAATATATTCCTTTTATTTATTTTGTCAGCTTTGAAAGTAAATATTTATTTCAACATGTGAAATCACTATGTACTGTACATCAGACAAGTCGTTAATTACATTCAATTACTCAACCAGGCATCTTCACTAAAAGTCCAACTTGGATGTTACGTTTGTGGGATGGTGACCAATTCCAGACTGCATTAATTTCACATTCACTTAATAAATACTTATCAAGCTATACACGCGCAGCTCAAAAGTTCAAACAGCCACATACATCTTTTTTATTGATCGAAAAATTAGAGCTTAATAGGACAGAATGGCTAACATGTAAATAAAATGTTAACTGACTACACACGGGTTTCCAATTAATTTTTAGCTAAGTGTAAATTCCAAGAAGTACAATCATTTTAAAAGTAGATAATATTTTAAGGGGAAGTAAATCTGATATTATTTAACTGCCGGATTTTAGAGTTCCCAATTTTTTCACTTAAAATTTAAATAGATGAGTGTAGGAATGCGGCTTAATGCTGACTTACCTTACAGTTAACTACTAAAACAGTTCATGAAAATGCTTTACCCGTAAAATTGTGACGCATGTGTAAAATCTGCTTGGATCCACTAGAATGAAAATTAAGTCATAGACTTTATTGAAAAATGTATTTGTTCTTGCAGCTAAATTGCCACACCGTTGGAATAACTGTAACAAATCATTTCCAGAAACATGTAGACCCACATAAGAGCTTAAACCGACACAGCTGTGAAGAATGCCACAAAAAATTCTTACCAAAAGTGAGCTGAAGGGTCACACAAAGTCACACTTTCAGCCGCACACTTGTGCCATTTGCAGTCAGTCATTTACTGTGGCTGGAAGTCTGAAACGATACAATAAAGCAGTTAATGAAAGAGTCAATATACACAAGTGGGCTTCTGCATGGTATGACGTTTGCGACTAATGCTATTTTAGAAAGACATGTGAAAGTTCATATTGCAGACAAGCCATTTAAATGTAAAAATGCCAGAATGCAATTGCAAGGTCGAGCCATTTGGCAGGACATATGGCCATTCATGGGAAGTGAAAATGGGAAAAAATTGACTAATATAAAGTTGAGAATTTCCCATTTAATAAATATATTAACTTGCACAAAAAATTAGCAAAAAGTATATTCTTTGCTTAAGGAGGCACATCAAAATGAGCTTGGACTTTTGAACCCTTCCCAGTTCTCATATACTTCCCATGTTAAATAAAA
>JAQFZH010003062.1:0-14724 GCA_034695485.1 Entomobrya nivalis | reverse complement strand
TTCAACTGAAAGAAGTTAGCAATTCAATTTCCCTAATAACTTTACCAAACATTTTATTTATTGCATAAAATTACAGAATCATCGTCAGTCGTCATCCTCCTCACTATCTTCACTTTCAACAAAATCACCATAAATATCTTCATGATTTTGTGCACCGTAAATCACCTCACGTCGAAAAGCACAACGATCACATAGAACAAAGCCACTCCCAAACCAAGAAGACCCCCACAGTCGTCATGATCGTCACGAACAACTTTGTAAATGTAAAACTGAATACCCTTCTTCAAAGCCTCCTCCGCTTCCACACTCATCTGAAAAAAAAAATCTTTTTAAAATCTAATGAACGTATCATTACATTTATTTTTTGAAATTAAAATACTAACTTACTTGAGAATTCACACAAATCTCAACACATTTTAAACTGGCCATCTTCAAAAATCCTTTGTAAACCACATCGTCCGACAGCTCACAATCATCGCAATAGGCATCCAGCTGGAATCGTCTTCAAATCTGAATTAAATTCAAAACCATTTTAGTTCAGTAAAATTATAAACTGACACAATTATTTCTATTATAATCTTAGCTACTACGAATACCTTTCAAATCCCAAATGCTCAGTTCTGGTGGATTCCAAGGAAAACTAATTGTTTTTTGTTTCTCGGTCTGGATAAAACTGCAGTTCTCAATCTTGATCCCTTGTAAGCTTACCAGTTCAGTCAACTCCCTCCAAATCTCGCAAACTAGCGGAGCAGTCCCCACATTTAAGTGCTCTATTTATATAAATTTGGATGGTTAAAATGCCAAAAACCGGGTGCGAAAAATTGCATGCCTAATTAAAGTAGCCAAATTCAAGTTTGAAAATTAATTGCTTTTATTCAGACATTTATTAATTAAAATACAAGTTAACATTTTTGCGATGAAAGCCTTCAACAGAAACATTTGTGATCTTGTAAATTCATTAAAAATTTAATATTGGATTCGTTGACTTTTACTCCAAATTCATTCTCAATCATCGTTTCTCGTTCCCCACGGATTTCATCAGATTAGACATACTCATTGTACAGCATCCATTCATCCCTGGAATACAACCGTGATTTCAACCGGTTTCCTTCATCATCCCACTTAGCCCTCACCTCAACTTTCTTCAACTTTTTGAACAGCACCCAAATATTCGACTCCAGCATCTTCCCCTCGAAGCCCATAAACTGCACAATGGCCCCACTTGTCAACGTTCCGTCCTGTCTAAATGGTAGTCTGTACTTAATCGTCACCGAAATTTTCTCCAAGTTGTGCTTCATCCCCAACAGGTAGTCCAGACAAACCGGGTTTCTTTTCATGAGCAATTTTATCTCTTTCAAATTTGGTAACTCAAGTCTACAGTTTTTACAGTCCAGCCAAAACGTCTCCATGTCTCCCGTTTCGCTTTCTTTCAATGTTAATTCGAAGTAAACAAGCGTACTCGCAAACTTTTCCTGGATCACTTGAAACAGCATAGCTACTCCAACATCTTCATTTATAAATTTTAATCTGAAATTTTCCAAACCCCATTTTACTTGAGATGACCGAAATTTCTCCACATTTCTTTCATAACATTGTCCCACTTCCAATATTTTCAAGTTTGGGAGAGGAAACGTGAAAAAGTCAAAGTCATCCTGTAAATGTCCTACAACAAGCGTGGAAACGTGGTTGTTTCGCCGAATCAGCGGATTAAACAGGGGCCCAGGCAGGTCATCAGTGGCAAGTTTTTCCAGAAATTTAAACTCTGGAAATTCCCAAGTAGTTGGCAAAGTTTTACTCCACCACCCATTAACATAACTTGAAAATTCTAATTCCTTTAAGTTGGGCATGCACAAAAACCACTCTCGAACGAATCTTGAAAAATCTTCAACAAACTCGTCCCCCTTGCAGTACAATGATAAACTGTGAAGATGGCGTCCGTATTTTGACAACATTGCAGTGATGCCCTCCAAAAAACGTTGGTACGCCTCCTCATCCTCCTCGTTATCATGAGAAGTATCCACACAGATATCCCCCCAAATAAATGGATTCCTTCCATTGGGCGGATTGCCTGAATGACTTCCTTCAAAATGGCGAAGAAACTCGTGGACTGAGTTAGTGATGGCTTCATCACTGTTCTTCAGTATTGTAAACTGGTAATTTGTCGTAATTGACCAGAACGCATCACCAACACTAGTCATTTGAGTATCTTTCGATTTTGATCCTTCCCTGAGAAATTGAAATTTCTCGTAAATCAACTTGTCGACCACAGTACTCCAGTGAGAGCACACTCCTCTCAAATTGAGCACATCCGAGACTGACAATCCTTCGAGGCCATCCTTTTTCCAAACTGATGATGCAACAAGTGGAAAAACTTTCTCGAACAGAAAGAGTGTCCGTTGAGACGCCAGTAAATCTCGGAAGAAGGCGGAAGAGTTGGCAAGATTTTCAATATCACCTGGACTCCATTTCAGTTTATCTGTAGCTACAAGGTTCCATACCTGTGAATGAAAATCAAGGAGTAATTAATAACTTTGTAGTCACAGCTTAAATAATTTAAAACTGAAAATTATGTTAATTTTAATTACCTCCGGAGGTAGAAATTGTTTTAACCGGGAACAATCCAGGTTTAATGTATCTTCCATGATTGAAGCAGTTTGTTACAGCAAATATATTTTTTTACTCAATTTTTTAAATTAATGGCTTAAATAAAATTAAAATTGTATTACTGAAAACAGTAGACCATTTAAAATTAACATCAAAATTGGGATTTATCTGAGAGTCGAAATTAAGCCAAATTCCCTTACGCATTAGGATATTACTGGTCAATTTTTTTTGACTCCCCAACACAAAAACACAAACAAGACCAAACAAGAAAGAGCGACACGCAGTCAAAATGCACAGTTATTGCATTGGCTGTAGGTTAGCAACTCGCCACCCGCCTTTTCGTTATACAAAAATCCTCAAATCGATGGGGACTCTTGAGACTTTCAGATGCATACTTTGTAATTAATTTTAAAGAAATTGAACAAAGTGAAACTAGCTGTGTCGCAGGAATTCAAGATGTTTTTATGTAAAACCAGAGCATTGTAATGCTATAAAGAAGTATCAAGGTAGTATTATTTGGGTCATATAGGGTCAAGCGGGGGTCATTTGGGGTCAAGTGGGGTGTCACTTGGGGTCAAGTGTGAGGTCATTTGGGTTCAAGTGGGGTGTCATTTGGGGTCAAGTGTGAGGTCATTTGGGGTCAAGTGGGGGGTCATTTAGGATCAAGTGGGGGGTCATTTGGAGTCATTTGTGGGGTTGACCTTTGACCTAGGGGGCTGAAAATCAATAGCAGCCTTGCCCTTGACCCAAGTGGCCCACATACTAAATTTGAGGTCAAAAGGTTCGTGAGTTATCGCGCGGACGGCCGGACGGCCGGACACACACAGTGAATTCAGTAAGTATCAATATACATTGATGCTTAATAGAATGAACAATTCAATTCCGTAAAACTTTACCCAGCATTTCATTTATTTCATAAAATTACAGATCATACTACAAATGCTTCGTTCAATTTCAAAAGTATTCAATCAAAATATTTTCATTCGAATGTTCACGTAATTTTAAAATGTAGCAAATATTATACGAACATTTACATTACTGTTATGACCACGGGTAAAATTGATTTCTACTAATACCATTAATTAAGTTAAGATTAACGAACTTGTTTGAAATACAACAAAATTACTACTTGATCACCCTACATCGTAGCTGTTGAACTAACGCTGTCACCAGAGCTATTTACTTGATACATATTCCTCTGCTAAATCCGCCAACTGTGGTCCCCGCCCCAACCCAAAACGATTGTCAACATCATTATCCTCTTCACTTTCAACTAAATCATATCATCATCTTCAGAATTGTGTACACTGTACACCGTAAATCATTTCCCACCGAAAAGCACAACGATCGCACAGAACAAAGCCGCTCCCAAACAAAGCGGAGCCCCCACAGTCATCATGATCGTCACGAACAACCTTGCAAAACTGAATCCCCTTCCTCAGCGCCACCTCAGCTTCCACACTCATCTACGAAAATAAATAGATGACAAATAATTCTTTTTCTTCTTAAAAACTAAATATCAATTCATAACATTTTATTTTTCTCCTTACAATACTAAATTCCTTGAGAATTCACACAAAAATTTAACACATTTTAAATTAGGCATTTTCAAAAAATCCTTTGTAAACCATGTTTTGTCCGTCGTGCTGTCCAAATATCAGAGGAGAATTGAGGTGAAGGCTAATTGGAATGGGGAAGGAGGCCAGTTGGAATCACGGTATTATTTTAGGGATGGGAGAATGCTCACGGATGCTGGAATTGCTGGACATTGAGTACGTCTGATCTGACGAAAAATTCGTCGGTTCGATAAAGATGATTATAACTTATTTTAAACTAATTACTCGAGAAATCCAGCATTAAATTCTTAATGTACAATAGAACAATAATTTGTGTTTGTAGCATTAGTAGCAAAAAATATTAATTGTATTGATATTAATTAAAGTCTGAGTAAAACTATTTAGACAACTGTTAATTGATATATTTTGTTTTATTTAAAGTGTGGACCTTGTATGATAATTTGAAGTAGAAATTCTCCTTTATTTTGAGCAGGACTTTTAGAGTTTGCTGTTTTGGTAATTTTTTGACTTAATTAAAGTCCAAGCAGCGAATATTGTGTCAGTTTCTACGTCTGTGTAGTAGAAAGAAATATTGCTATTAAGATTGATGGATTAATTCATTCAAAGTTAAAAACGTTGAATACGTTTAGTTTATTGTTGAGACTTAGTATACATGTACGACATAATTTTAATTACACGTCATGCTCCAAAATTCAAGCGTTAAGCTATCATCAATTGAACTATCTGTCTACGAAGCCATAAGGAATGAAACGAAAGAGAACATAATTTGGATTTTATCGTATCTTTACATGTTGGTAATATATCTTAAGAATCAAACACAAACATTTAAATTCTAATATTCCAAAATAATTATTGGGGAAACAAGTTCTTTACCCGTAACGCTGGCATTACGTATTTCAGTGAATTTTCATTAGTTAAACTGAAATATAGATCTATGTCCAGATATTGTAAGACATGTAAATGAATGTATTGATATCCTAGCATTTGAAAGCTTACATACGCTGACCAACATAAGTAAAAAAATCAGTTCTCCAATAATTATCTGATGAATTATATAGTAAGCATTTATCAAATGCTCAATTCGGTTGTGAGCAGTTGTCTTTCTAGAGTATCGTTCTTTTATTTTAGTGGCGAAATCATCAATCGCAATAACCAAAAGTTAATATTTTGAGAATACATACTGAAGACCATTAGAAGTTCTAACTTGTATGTACAAATGGTTCCAGAAACGTATTTCAGTAGACCTTTCCACCTTGCTATCATTATGAAACATTTGGCCTTAAAGTTGTGCCCGTGCAAACTCTTTCAAATCCCAAAGGTAAAAGCTTAGAAGCATTTAAATTATCTTACTACGAGTCAGAGTTAAAATAACTTATGTTTAAAACCTGCACCATAACAGCTATAGTCTGCTTACAATTCTTCCAAACTATTAGCACATCAAAGGGGACCATTGAAGATACAATACTTACATGGCTAGGTTTCCTCGACCCTGCAGTGGGCAATACAAACATTTACTTGACGCAAACCAAAGGGAAAATAATGGAAATCTATTTAAATAATTTGATGGCATTTCATAAGCAGAGTCAATTAACTGGTAAAAAGCCAGATAAAACACATTCACTACATGAAATCCTCAATCTAATGACTATTCCAATGGGACTACTGACAGGAATCGTATTCGCCCCATTTTTCGTTCTTGGCTTTCACTTTCATGCAAGAATCCTTTTACGGGATATTTCCTTCTCAAAAACTTCTCTGTCGATGTCAATGCCAATGTATTCGAATTTCACGAACAATTATTTGATTTAATAGGACGTGGAATTGTACCAACGTTAGCTCAGTTGATTAATATATGTTTTTGGTACGTTGTTGTTAATGGAAAGGCGTTTATTATTAGAGCGATTCATATACTTGGACCAATGATGATGCGACTCTGTAGTCTGTATAAAAGATGTCTGGGCATAATTTAAATTTAGTGGAACCTGTTACGGCATTGCAAAAATTTACAGACAGCTACAAATATTAAATATTCAACAAGATTGTTTAGCATGCTTAATGATTTGTTGTACACTTGTCATGTCAATATTGCTTAGTCTTATAGTATTATTTAGTGGATATGGTTCTACAGAGGATGCCAGTGATATTAATATAGCCACAAATTACTATATTTGTACTTGACGCTATATTTATAATGTTGGTGGTTCTTGGTGGAATGGTAGCCGTTCATACGAAGTCTAGAAATATGTTAGCAGAGGTAACACAATTAGAGACAAAAGGTTTGTCAATATACGGCAAGAAATGGACAAAAAGGTTTTTCAGATCATGTGTCAAACTTAAAATTAAATTTGGAGACAGTAGCTTTCTGGATGAACTAACGCCATTAAGATGTCTGGATGTTTGCATTAATTTCACGGTACAAATGTTACTTTTGCAAAAGAATAGTAATTAAAGGTTTTTATACCTTACAATTACGTTACATTGCTATAATCTAACAAACTTTATTGGATTATTGTTACATCGATCTATAATGTTGCTTTTTGTCCTTTTGATGGTTTATACATGAATTCTGAACATTGACAGATAAAAGTTTATTTAAAAATTATCCTCCGTATTTGTAAATTATTTCCCAACCGATATTTTGTTTGCGAAATACATATGTTAAACGTATGTAACTTAAAGCTCTTAATTTAAAAAGCTTTACCGTAAAAATGTTTTTGAGACAAAACCTTTAGAAAAAAAACTGGAGTAAGAAGTTCCTGAAGAACCATTGATATGACGCCAATAATACAAATCTTAAGTCAAAATATCAAGTATTTAACGACGCCATTTTATAGTAAATTTCACTATAGGTTTAAATGGTCAGTACCTCTTAATAACTTTTGTCGCCTTTTATCCAGCTCTTTCCCTAGATAATACTTTCTTTGTTGCAAAAATCGAACCTATAGTCTATTACTTTCTACATTTGGTTTCAACTTGGTTTGGTGGCAAATAATATTTCATGTTCAAGTGCTGATGTGTTTTGTACGTTTCATGCACTTTTTATTCTTAACTATGGGTTTTACGTGTCATCAACAAAAATGAGAGTCGTTTATTTAATATTTTATCAGGACGAAAATGTTACTATAAATTACCAAATGTAGGGTAAATCATTGTTTATGTTTCGTACCTTCATGAGATTTTATTAACTTATATTGAAATCAATTATTGTGTCAGAACAATGAATTTAATTTAATTACATGAATCACACACGTGAACATAAAGTCAGTTGTAGTTTCATATTTCTATCATCACAACGTATACATGGATTTTAGTTTTTGCGTTCCCATCGAAGCATTAATTTAACTTCAAAACCAAAATAAAGATACAGGAATACGTATATACTTGGAGTTCGACTTCAACGTTTGACAAACTGAAATACGTTAGGAATTTGAATGAATGCTCAAATTCATGAACTCATTTTTTAGACATTATCAACACATATACATCGCAACTATTGATTGACGTTAGACATGCGTCATAATTACATAATATGTAGCTCACTCAAATCACTATTCATATCGTTCCGAGTTAATTAAAACTTACAAAACACTTATGCTGAACAAAATATTTCCTAACGATAAATATAAACCGTATTTCTGCTATATGTAAAACATAATTAGAAACCATAGCAGTGTTGTAGTATAAAACCCTTGCTCATGTTATAAGTTCACCAATTACATTTAAGCACGTTTTTTATGTAAGCACACGTCCACAAAATAAAGTCAGCTTTTAATTTATCGATTTACGAACGTGGTATAAAATAGGGCTTGCTTCTTTTATTCATTTCATTTATTCGTCAGTCACTGAGCTCTAACGGCAAGAAATATTTAACCGTTATTCAGTTATACTTAACTTCTTGTAAATCTTTATTTACCTTAATACATAATAAGTTTCACTTAGTTGGGAATCATGGAAGGTATTAACGCCTCATCCGACAAAAAAATCCACACTCACTGTGAATCCAATTCATCGAATTATCGTTGCACTTTGGTTATTCTCGATTCAGAACGTTGGGTAATGGACGAACTAAAACAAACTAACAGTAAACTTTCTCAGCAACGAGATTTCGTTGGCGGTGTACAACATAAATCACAATATCAAAAGGGAGTTAAGAATACTAATTCGCAACAAAACAAAGCCCTTAGAGTTAAACTTGAGGGAAAACCCAATTTGCAAGGTACACTTGAAGTGGAAAAGCTACCAAACAAGGAAAAATCTACAATTTTTCTTGACTTTCAAAAAGATATTGACGATGAATCAGAACTGGTTAATCAAATTCCAAAAGGTAATCAGAATTTGATTTTCACTGTTTCAAATTGTGATTACCTGACAAAACCAGCAAAATCAGAAAGTAAATTCAAATTTGAAACAGGGCTAGAAATTCTATCTTTCGAGCTTTACAGCAACTCGGGGGAAAATAGAGATAAGACTAAAATAATGAGGAAACGTGAACTGGACGAATTCAAAAATATTCTGGAAATCAATAATGGTGAAATGCTAAAGTGTAGTATAATTCCATCTGTAAAGGCCAACAATATTACGTCAGTAAAATCGCTCTGCTCACTAAACGTCCCAACTTTTAAAGAACCGGCGAAAATCCGGCTAAAAAGGCTGAACTATCAGTATCAACTGGATGATCAGGATCAACCACCCAATAAAACAACACGAATTTGTAACGATTTAAGTGCACAGGAAATTAACCATGACATAATGGAAAATGTACCAAGTGATACAGTAGCGCAACTCAGTGATACTACAATTACATCTGTTACAAAGCATGTCATGGATACTTCTAAAAAGGGATCATGCCTATTTTATTGCACCTGTAAATTTTATTTTGCTACAAAATTGGGTCTAAATGATCATACTAAATTGTTCGCAAATACTTATAGGGAGACAGAAGTGCAATTTCAAAATAATCTTCTTCAGAAAATTCAGTTGCAAACTCATTGTTAGTTCAGACAACAATTATTGAATATTTATGATTTTAAATCCAGGCGAATTAGAATTTGCCATTTTCCAATTAAAATTAGGTTACATATATATACGATAAAGAATGTATGCTTTATCCATATCTCAAACGGAACAAAATTTTGACAAAATTGTTTATAAATAAAAACGTATTTTCAATTAAGTCATATATACATGCCTAGTAACTATTATGACTGTATATGAAAATATCGCAAATACATAAGATAAAATGTATACAAATTGAATAATTGTATGTATAAGTATCATGTATTTTTTTCAAATTCAATTATTCTATGTTAAAACCAATGATGTCATGAAAAAACTTATTTTTAAGGAGTCAAATCCAGGTCTCCATGTTATCAAGCTATGTGATAATAAAACCAGTCTTTATTTGTAGTAATCATGTCAGCAGCAATGCTTGGCATTCTCAGAACTTTTTAACAAACTCCAATGACGTCAATTTCAGGTGACTTTATTAGTTGTATTACCAATTTCATACATTTTGTTATAAATATAAGCATATGCTTATATACACACATTCGATAAATGCTAGGCACGTTTGTGAGCTTCTGGTTGTATCAAGTATTGATTAACTAGCTATGAACGTAATCTCACGTAATGAAACTAAGCAATTTCATACTGCGCAATTGATACCTCAGGATTAAGATAATAGAAATCACGTGAACTTCATTGAATAACTTATGTATTTATATTTTTCATAAGTTTGAATTTGTAACGATTTATGTCTCAACATGTTTTTATATTTCATATAAAAGAATTCATTACGTAGCATTTTTATCTGTCAAACAATTTTATCCTTGTAAATTTCTCATTAATAATAGGTACGTTGAGTGACAAGTTTATTCGGAAATGCTAATCACAAATAAATAGATCCCAATTCCAAGTACGCGAAAACTTATCTAACTTTTATCAGAAAAGGGCAAGGCTGCTTTTGGTTTTTTAAGGATATCGTCTAAATTTTCAACTAATATGATCACAAAATTCACAAATATTATTAAAAGAATAAAAGTTAGCCAATAAAACATTCGGCCTAAATTTCAAGCCTTTTCTCAAACACATTGCATAGTATTGGGAAGTTGGTATGATTTTACAATGTTTGATTTGGTGGTGGCTATAGTGGGAAATACTACGACACGTCGCTTTTATCTTTTCTTTGAAATCCAATGACGTCACATTTTTAGAGGATGTGGTTGCAATACTTGTCAGAAAAATTAAAACAAATTAAACCATCATATTTTCCGCTTAAGATATATCGACGATATACTATGTGCGAATTGCAACATATTAACAGCGAAGTACCTTATAATATCAGCTAAAATTTAATAATTTTAATAGTTTAAACTTCAACGTTTAGTTTAGTAAAACTAAATGGAACTTGTACAAATAACTGTGCTAGATGATATGCAGAATGCTGTGTGCATAAAGTAGCACTTCAAAACAATCATTTTCCTGCATTTTCAATCTTATGATATCGAGGTCATCATTCTTGTCAGTCAACATATTTGGTTTAAGCTTCCTAATCTTTTTCGACCTAGATACTTGATAAATTTTGTTTGCAAAGTACAATTCAAAAAATATAACTCCTAACTTTTTTAATTGATCGTTATTTGAAAGACGGATACAAAATAATGCTACAAAATTTGAAAAAGGAATTTATGCATGTATTTCAGTGTAATCCAATGTATACTTGAACCACACGACAACATATAATACGACATTAAAGATATTTTTGAAAGTTAGTCCAACAGTAGATAATCCTTATCTCTATTTTCCATATTCAGGACAGTCAATTGATAGTTTATCAACCGAGCCAATGTAAATGCCTGACAAGCAAAAAGTTCATTTAGAAATTTTAATACATGATAATAATAGTAATGTAAGTTGTTGTATATGAAATAAATGGTAAATAATTTAATCAAATTCTTTTACAAAACATACATCTTTGACCATGCAAGTCATGATTTTATTTACTTCAGCTACATACGGCCAATTATATTTATTATTTTACATAATGCATTAATTTTTTTATTTAGCATTAGTATAAAATTGCATGTTTTATAAACATTACTATTATCTATTAGAACCGATGTTTGCTCTCTGATCAACTTTTCCACAAATGTTACCTTCCATCGCATCTTTTTCGCTGCCCCAAAGTGTTTCAAATAATTTTATATGATTATTTAACCATTCTTGTGATGAAAATGTGAGTCCACAAGCGCAATAGAGTAAGTTTAGTTCACGTTTCTTGTTGGCTACTTCGTGCCATTTGTCGGAGTCCAAATAATTGGTATTTACAGACATCACTGGAGCAACCGGAATGACCTTGATGTTATCAATTCGTTCCTTTACATTTGCAACGTTCCAATTTTTTGAAGAGTCCACAGAAACCACCGAACAGAAGTCATTTTGCTGTTGATATTCGTAATGTACCCTTTTTAGTCGAAGCCTCATCGGTGCTTGATGATTATTGGGAATCGGCTCTAGATTAGTCGACTTACTAGGAATCAGGTCAACTGATTTATCAAAATCAATTGACGTCATGATGGTTTGAGTTGATCTGGTCTTCGTTGTAATTTGATTTTTAGCTTGAATTTGATTAGCAAGTTTCTTTTCTTTTTCAAGTTCAGTCAACCTTTCAGTTTCCATGTTTTTCAACTTCTTTAATTTGTTGGCCACGCGAATCGACAGCTGTTTTAATTTATTTTCAAATCCGATTATATTTGTGGCTGATATACTGGCACACTTTAATTGAAGTGATTTTTTAACAGATTTCCCATTCAATACGTCAATTGTAAACGAAAATTCGCTATCAATATGCTTGGAAAATTCTATCAGTTTTGTGAATATTTTCCTACCACGTTTCCTTTCCAAATCGAGATTTTTCCTCAATTTCAATTTCCCCCTTTGTGAACTTTGAAGCAGTTTTTTCTGATTTGTAATAATTTTTGTTGCATCTTTCAGTTTCCCAGTTTGATGCTTTAGCTTGTCTTGCAGTTCTAAAATTACGTCTCTTTGCTGCGTAATTTTCTGGTTAGCTTGTTTCAATTTAACTTGAGATTTGTTTGAAGCACTAAAATTCCGAATTGGTTTTGGCTTCCATTTTAATTGATTTCTGCAAGTTGGGGATTTCGGAATTTCTTCCAGTATTTCTAGATAATCGTCGTCAACGTCCATGCTGTAGTTATCTAAAGGATCTTTAGTAGGCATTTAAAATAGAAATATGATGCTTACTTTGCCTGATGCGCAAAAATACTATCGTATGATACGTAATTATGTAACGGAGCGGCTTTAACACGAGTAATGCTTCTGATTCAGGATCTCAATGAAGACTGAAGTAAAGCAATGGAAAATACAATTGGGTATATGTTGGTCGGTTTTGTGGTTTTTAGCTTATTTGCTGGATGAAAAATCCATTGCATACAAACAGATATGCACGCAAATGTATTAATTGACAAATAAACATGTATGATGATGTATATTGTTTACTTGGTATTATATGTATCTCTATATTACAACAAACAACGTATGGATTATGACAAAACCATACATACACACATTTATTTACAAATTATTATAATAAAGTTTCATTTGAAAAAGGATGAACAATGGAATACTTTTTCGCTTTTATTTACAATTCGCAATGTATCGTCAATTTTAATAAGTCATCATGGATTAAGTTGCCATTAATTTGACAAAATATTTGGGACGGAGTATGGGTTAACGATTTGAGGAAAGTATACGTGAAGATTTAAAGAGGGCATATTCCAAAATGATAAAACTCACACGTTTGTATTTTTATGACAAATTATCATAGTACCATCCTGCTTTTACATCAACAAACTGCCGTCCGGTCTTGTCAGTATCAAACCAGTTTGTGGCGGAAAAATAGAAGGAATTTGGAACACGCTTACTAATAACTTGTGCTGACAACCTGAAATTAACATATAACTGATTCATGCATGGCCGTTGCCATCCAAACATTAATGTTGTGTTGACTTTTGTCCTTGTGGACAAATAAGATAAACAAAAAATGAAAAGTTGCTTGGTCATGTTGCATGTGATGCAATTACTTGCTTTTATCTAATGGACAACTCTAATGATGGTCAAAACACGAATGTGTTAAAACATAATACGCATATTTATACAGACAGTTTACCAATAATAAAATGAATATATTTGGAGAATAATTTCATGCATAACTTTACGGTGCTTACACTTATTTCTAAAATTTACGTATGTGGCATATAATATAGCGTTTCAAAAAACGAATATTTGAAATAAACTGCTATAAAACAGTTTATATTTTTAACATGAGTAAATGCCCAAAGAACGGCTAACTGGCTTTCATTCACTTTTCCAAGGAACAAAATTAACAAAACGCAGATTAACATGTTAAATTTTGAGAGCTTGATAAGAAATTACTCTTGCATAAATCTTACGTGTTTACAACAATTTACTTTGACTAAATTTATCACCAGAAAATATGCTAGCTTAAAATGTAAAAGATTTAAAATGAAATTCGTAATACAAAGTGTTTATATTTGTGTAAACACGTTATCTTGCACCTTTCCAGTTAAAAGCTCTAAAACATGTTTGATTCTTTTGACCTTCGCAGTATGGCTTTGCCAAATAACAAAAAATCATATTTGTATCACGTTTGTGAAGTAAAAAGTACTTGGAAAATAGAGGACGTCAATTACATGCTTGGTAAATTTTTCAACTTCTTGCAACTGATAAATATTTTATTGATCGACTTTTCGTGAATTAAAAAAAAATTAAATTAATTCTGGTACTGACAATGAGTAAAATCATCGTTTGCGAAGATTTTTTTAATTTGTCGGCATTCGTCAATTTATATAATGCTCAGAAATTATTTTTTTAAATATCTAAATAGCCTTATTTCATTCGTATTTTATTCATAAGAGGTTGGTTTACTAGTTTTTCCACCAATCCACCAATTATCAACTAATCACATTACTTCACTAAAAGCTCTGGACGTACAGAAAGATCAAGAAATAAACTTACCAAACAAAATGATAAGAGGACTTAAAAGTCACTCATGATATGGTAGATAACGTATGGAGCATTTGTTTTCATTATGTGCACAGGTTAATGTTTAAGGCTTAGCAATTAAAGGTTTTGCTTAGTTTCTAGAAACAAATCGGATTGGATGAACTTGGAAAAAACTCGTCGTTCAATACACAAGTTTTGTCACAAATAACTACTGATTTGAAGGAAAAGGAAGTCAAAATCAAAATGCTTACTATGGAAATGCTGAAACTGCCAGCTGATATCTTTGGCTCCTTGAACAACAATTCACAAGAATCCTTTGAAATGGTAGGCAGTTTTCTTGGTTTTTAATTTAATTGCACTTTGCACTTTAATTGCATTTTCTGCCTAATTGCTAAAATTATTGTTGATGAATTTGAATTTAGAACTGGGCGACAATTTTATATTTTGGGGGACATAAATCTAAAAACAGATTGGAGTTACTCACTTCTGGAAAACTTAC